>LKNJ01002845.1:0-53648 GCA_002120245.1 Maccullochella peelii | reverse complement strand
TATCCAGTTTAGCGTCAGCATTTCAACAGCCAGCATTCACACCGCAATTTCTTCAGAAATTGCCTTTTCTAGTTAATACAGTTACTGTTCTTATTACACCCTGGTATCATCAACTAATTACACTATTAGTTACAGGACATGAGGGGATATTGAATGGTTCAATGAGTCTGAACATGATGTAAATCATATGCTTTACCGTTTACAATCACCAGATCTCATCCAAACTGAGCACCTATGGGAGATTTTGAACACAAAATGAGGGAATATGTTTTCAAGGAGCACTGAAGTTGTTCTGGAGGCTCGTACTGGCCCAACACCTTGTTAAGACACTTAATATTGTCTTTTCCTTTCATTTGTCACCCATCTGTAAAAACAGAAACCAACTAACCAAATCAAAAAAGCATTGCTTTATTGTATTGATTTATACGTATACTTCAAGGACAAGTGATATTAATGTGAAAAGCAGGTTATTAAGTGATTATAATTACTGTCATGTTGGTGGTGCAGTGGCTACCTTCAATATCTGAGGTGCTTTTGTGTTCTCTATTAAACAATAAATAAAAAAAGAATTCATTACAAATGTACAGCCTTTATAAAGTACAGTTAGTTATATCACAAAATCCTATTACAGCAGTGTTTTCAAAAATGCCCTTGTATCACAAATAACATCAATGGATATTGTTTAAGCCAAAACATAATTCTCTGACAGGCCTTCATTGTCTCTCTCTCTCTCACACACACACACACACAAATATACGCCCTGTTCACCATCATTTCATACTGCATGTATGTGCACTGCTGCTGTTTCTGCCAGTCAACAAAAGAAAGGTGAAATTACAGCTCTTTCACCTTTCACCAGCAAATTTCAATTGCACATTATGCAGCTTGTACCTACAGTAACGTTATTATACTGATATAGAAGGAGATGAAAGACATTCGGTGAGTATTAGTTTAATAATTTCCATTCTACCCTAAGCAGCTGCAGACATCTTGTTATATAGTTTGTTGATATGTCCAGACTATTGTTGAGAAGATGGCGCAGACAGAGATATGTAAAGGTAACTATTAGCCATGACTACACTACACAGCTTGTGTATGGTTGAACCGGTCAAGCAGGCACTGATGCAGATATTTGGCTGAGAATTTGTTGTATGCACCACATGAGACAGAACAAAGTGAAAGTCTAAGCAAAAAGTTAAAATGCATACACTGGGTTGTAAATGAGAAACATTTGGCATGCTTTATAGTAGTCCTTTTCTAATGTATATTAAGAAAAACAAGTCTTTATGGAATACCATGAACAAAATGATCATTTTGTATTTTTTTCATATTGCAGTGTTGCGAAAGCAGGCTACACAGTGGGTCAGGCTCCTTCCTGCTCTTGCAGTGTAGTGTAGTGTATACAGTAGATGTGCATTTCTGTGCATGTTAGCATTGCAGTGTTAAACTGTCCTGTCGGCTCCCGAGCGCTTCCGCACAACCTTCTCCTCGTTGACCTGGTCCACTGCCAGTGTCTCCAGCTCTGCTTGCGGTGGGGCCAGGGGAGGGGTGCCATGTGGGATGCGGTGCGCCACGCCCACATGAGCCCTGTACTGACGGTCCCGAGCGGGGCTGTGACGAGGGCTGGCCATAGCACCCAGGGGACAGACAGGGGAGCGCTCAGAGGCAATAGGAGGGATAACGGCAGGCCGTTCTCGCACTACCTGTGGTTCAGGAGACTCTCTCCCAGCCTGCAGGAAGGGTGTGGGGTCGGGCATGGCATCTACCGTCTCCCGCAGAACCAGCCGCCTACCGTCCGGGCCGAGCCGATACACCTCTGTCAACTCCGGGTGAAGAGGCTGGGAGAGACTCTTCTTCATGCGGCGCCGTGGGGTTTCAGGCTGCCTGTCCTTGGCCGGTGGAGGCGTGGGCTTGTATGAGGTGACTGGGCTGACGTTGGGGCTGGCCTCAGATGAACTGCCAGCCAACAGCTTCTTCTTGGTGGCGTGAAGCTGTGAAGTTAGGTAAGCAATAGTGCTCGCTCTCTGCTCCAGCTCCCCAGACAAAACAGCCAGCTTGTGGCTCTTCATCTTGAGCTCCTCCAGGTACTTCTTCTCCCTCTCCTTAATGGTGTTTTCCAGGACAGAGATCATGGCGTTCTTCTGCTCAAGGTCCCTGAGCAGCTCTGTGTTCTCCTCCTCCTTCTTCTTCAGCTGGGCCTCCAGCTCCTCACACCTCCTTTGCAGCTCCTTGCATCGGACCTCGCTGCTGTCTGCACACACAATAAAAAAATTATTAAAACAGCAGCTCTCTGCACAGATGCAAACATGTAGTAAAAAGCAAACATAAATATAAGTGCACACAAGAAATAAACAGACATACATATCCCCAGACCGGAACAACCATTAGTACACCAAGTGCAGACACTGACTATGGACAGTCTGTCAGCTGACAGAGACAGTATGATCCTATGGAGACTCATCTGCAGTGGGCAGAGAGCGCCAGTCTCACATTACAGCTCTGGTAGACAGCAAGGGCACTGCTCTCCTCTGACCTTCATCACTGCTGCCGCCACCCTGTCCTGCCCAACCCAGTTACAGCCTATACACCCATGTTTGTATATGAATACATTTCTATTTCCTAAACTCAGTCTCCTATCGAATACAGGCAGGGTTAGTAAAGATGCCTGTTGCTTTCACTTAATTTTTTGAAAAGGGGGGGGCTGGTCAATTTTCACCCCAGCTGGAGCAGCTGAGCACTGCTGCACTAAGCAGGTTGCAGGCTGTGCATTAGCGCTGTGACAGATAATCTCATTTCCTGCACTCCAATCTCTGAGATGTCCCACCCTAACATGATAGTGCCTCTAACTGGAGGCCCTCACAATATTGCTCAGATCTGGGCCAGCCATGTAAAAAGACCTATACATATTGTGTTCCTGGTGAGATGCAACACAGCTCCTGTACAGTTACACACATCAGTGGCCTGTAAATAAATTAAATTGCATGCAGCCTGCTGGGGGCCTCCCTGACTGCACTGTGCAGTACTTTAAGCCAGTATCAAGACAGTGGAGCTGGGTCTGAATCAGACCAGTGTGTCATGGCCATGGTAACGTGGGGGGAAGGGCAACTGGCAATGAGCAGTGGGAGCTCTAATGAACAGCAGGGAGTCCCACAATGCAATGCTTTCTATGTGGGACTATGGTGCTGTTCGAATTCCCTTACTAACATACTATTCATACTAAGTATGACATAAAATTCAGTATGTAGTGCATTCCAACTGTACACAAGGAACACCCAGCTGAAAACTAGATTAGCAAGAATTTCTGAATATGCAACGTGAGCTTACTGGACATACTCAACTGCCCCAAAATGCATTGCGTCTCTTCAGGCTGTGCAATGGTGGTAAAATAATTACGACTGATGGAGAGTGAACGTGAAACAGAAGCTACTCAGGACCCAGGACGTTAAGGTACAGTTGAGAGGAAAAACGCGGGCGCTCACATATATAATGTACTGTAGAAAAAATACATAACACTAAAATCATTTTAATTTGCCTTAAAATTATACTGCAAAATACTAAATGTAGTGGAAGAGGTTACGTTGATTTACATTTGTGATAAACTGGGATAGCTGGGACCGGTTATATGATCGATACAGTGATACAGAGAAGACGTATTGCTTGAATACTTCAGTCTGCTGGTAATGGCATTGCTAATTTAGTACGCAGTATGCAGTACATACTGATTGGGTATGTAGTATGCAGTACGTTAGTATGCGATTTTGAACACACTCTTTATTACCAGGAAACAGGCAGAGCCCTCTGCTCTCAGGCCTGCCCCTTGACACAAACCTCTATTTCATTTGTTATTAGCCTTGACTGTTGAATCACTTGTTTCAAAATAAAACTGTACTCTGAGATATTACTAGAATGAATATCATTATCTGTAGTACTTGTTCTAACAGCTTATTCAACTTCTCTTGTAAGAGTAGTACTTTAACTAATGTCATATAACACTAATTCTAGATGAAACCACAGAAAGAAGACTTAAACTCTGACAAAACCACAGTCGATTATGTTACCAGTAATTACATTTCTGCAACAAATGAATATTGATGGTAACTAATGACACTAGACACTGAATGTCAGTGGTAAAATTGATGTGCGTTTGTGCAATGGAGGCTTACCTGAGGGATCAGAGCTTCTCACAGTGAGCTCATATGTCAGGTCTGTGGACAAAAAGAGAGGGTTACTTACATGTGTGCTTCACATGAGGTAGCAAAAGGGCATCTATCAAACAGCGTGCTCCTCACACAGACTAACATGTCAGTGCTTTCCATATGGCAGAGTATTCGTTTAACAAGATTAGTGAGAGTGCCACATCAGCTTTAGTGACAGGTTAGCCAAGGATAGGGGAAATCAGGGCATACAGTGTCCTGTTTTCCTGGGTGACCATCTTTATATCCTCCCTCTTTGTGGAAGAGTATAGCTATTACTGGTGGTATGCTCAATACAGGTTTTGCTGTGTTGTATTGCTACAGCATAGGGTGTACTTACTAATGCTTGAGTGCATTTCCCGTAAGTCATCATATTCTCTCTAAAAGGTTTAATAGTGGCACCACAGCCATCTCTTGTTTACATTTGGTCCCAAATATCCACTAGCTTGTACATCTGTCCCTTTTATGATGGATGAAGGATAATGGGATCATTATTTACATTTATTGCTTCCTTTGCTGTTTTCAAGTGTTCCATCTGTTCTCATAAGATATCCTCTAAGAAGTTCTTTAATGTGCGGGTTTTACCCAGCAGCATGAAGAGAAGAGAGGTGGCTACTTGTGTCCGTGCTGCTCACCTGTGCATTGCTGTTGCAATCTGCGGATCTCTGCGTGTAGCCCCTTCAGTGTGTTGGCATGGTCCTGCTGGAGGAAGAGCAGGTTTTTCTGTGCACTGTGCAGCTGATTTTCCAGTGTGACATTTGCTGATGCCATGACTGATTATGTTCAGACACACACCAGCCTTGCAAGCTCCAGACAGATGACAGAAAACAAGGAGAGACGGAGAAAAAGAGAGATAAGGAGAAGACGATAAACAAAAGTCAACCCATCTGGCAAACTGGCTGTTAATTCTCATCCTTTCGCCCATAAACATCTAGGTTTTGAGATGCGCTCCAACTTTTCCTCTGTCTGCCAACTGGCCAAGACAATCTGCTTTAGATGACAGATCGAATTAATCACTATTAGACAGTGGAAGCCGTTTTGCACTTCAACAAACCAAGAAAGTGTAAACATTGTAACCCTGTGCATTTATAAAAACAGCAGCAAACATGCTGAAGAAAAAGTGGTGATGTGCATTTATTAATATGCAGAGTGGGTGTGCATGCTATCATCATTATTAAGGCTGGTCAATGCTACGGTGAGACTGTAGCAGAGAAAGGCTAAGTGACCATAAATAGGCACACTCTGTGTGTGCTTGCTGTAATTAGCAAGCAATCACTGAAATGAAGCTATTGATTGAGAACCTGAGAGTGAGCAGCGTGAGCCTTCAAAACTCAACACATCTGAAAGGTAACACTAATCTAATATACGCTAATCTAATCTACACTCTATATTGTAATTATATTAGGACATGCAGTGGAAATACTCTTCCTCAGCACAGAAGATAGGTAAGGAAATAAAGTTCAATCCTTACACTGGAATTAAAGTGGCAAATTTAAAAAAGTCTAAACAATGAGATAACATATGCAGGTACATATCCTGTAGCACTCCTCAACACTTGACAAATGGCAGGAATGACATCTGTTTCTGCTAGAAAATATTCTCTTTCTGTGTCCATGCCATGGTCAATAGCAACAAAAACTAAAAAAAACTAAAATAATCAAAGCTGAACACATTGATAGACATCACAATGACACTGGGTGTGGCATGAAGGCTTGCCAGTGTCAAGTAGGCCTCTTCCTTCCCTGCCTTGCCCCACCTTCCTCCTCCCTCCCTTCACTGGATGTCCTTGTCTCCAGAGCCAAGCCAGAGGGAGAGAAACAATCACTCAGTCCCAACATCTCCGCCCTCTGCCAGACAACTGTACTGGGCTGAGAGCTGAGAGCACATGAATCCCTGCAACAGCCTTCCTGAGTGCAGAGGAAGCCTCTGTGCTTCAATAAAACATCCCAGAGCTTCTCACTCTTACATCATCAGCTCACTAACATGAATAATATATCCACTCCCTAGTTTCAGCAGTTTTTTTCTTCATGGCTTACAGGGAAAAGGGATATGCATGTGATAACCAAAACACATAGTTATAATCACAAATAGAGCCAGTGGTGTGTCATAAAGGCTGAGGAGATAATCTATTATTGATGAGTAATGTGGAGTCCTTCCGGTAAACGCTGCACTGCAAGCATATCTCTCATCCCAGCTTTTTCCTAGAATAGCTTAGATAGCTTTCCATTTGGAAAGACATGACCTCAGCCATCTTCAAAACATGGTTCATGCCATAGCATGGAGGTGACAGTGGTGCAATGAAGTATAGGAGTATAGAACTTCAGTGAATTCAACAATAAAGTTTATCTCTCTTTGTTCAGAGACAATGTAGGGGGTGAATGCAAATCTATCAGAAATGTCTGTTTTAAAAGGCAGAGATTAATGTCAAACCAGCGTGACGTGTCTGTGGACTTTCCGTGTATTTTTTCCCTAATACACAAACCAGCATTTCACAATACAGAGAACATAAATAATCAATGAACTGCAGCAGCATGAAACAGTAGCTAGTAGCTACCATCCTTAGCCACAACAAGAGCTTAGCAGTCACTGGTCTTATGGTCATAAAGCTGTTTCTTTGCACACAGAGGTCCATACTTTATCTTTGATTTTGACAACGTGGACTATTGCTTTTCTTCGCATGTCTTCTCTAATTTTGTTGCTAGTATTTTAGGACACTAATAATCAACCTACTCCTTCATCAAAACGCCAACCACGTCAACAATAATAATAAAAAATCGGGAAACAGATAAAGAACTAAAGGTTAACCTGTATAAGCATTAAAAACACTGCCTACAGTTTTAACAGGACATAAGCTACGTGTTAGCCGGCAGGGACGTTTGATACTTTCCACTGCACTTTCAATTTCAGCACCTGCATTGCGGACAGCACCCCAAACCCACATTTCACATTAAACCGCTGCTGGTCCTGGCAGTAGCTGCCAGAGGATCATTACTTCACACAAACGTTATTGTTAAGCTTCAGACAGCGATATCATTCAGGACATGACCTTCTTTATCATTATCAAACAAAACGTTAGTGGTCGTAAACCCGGGGCTAGCGAGTAGCGCCTGCACGACTTCAAAACATCTCACTTTCCTTGTTATGCCATCACTGCATTTCGTACGGTCATCACAAAGGCTGTCCTTGCAGCTAATGTTATGTGCTGCTGCTGTCCAGGGAGGAGCTGTCCAGTTTCAGGAACCGCAAAAAAAGCTAGCCCCGATACGTGCTATTCTCTATTGAATGGGGAAAACGCCACACCAAATTCCCTTTACAATCTGTCACCCTAATGAATAGCCTGCTATACACAAAAGGAAATGTACCAATCGTAGAATATAAACAATGTTTTTCGACTTTGTGGAGGTGTTCTGGTAAATTCGACATACGTTGAATCCACCACACATGGCTTAAATTCAATAATATTTCAGGGTTTAGCGACAGTGGGCACATACTAGTAGCTGCCACCCTATTACTCAACGATTTAACATTTTTTTCTGACGAAGAAACAACAGAAATAACAGGAAACCCCATTATGAGGATTACAATGTCCATGAAGGCAACCTGCTTGGATGTCGAATTGAAAAATGCCAGTTAAAACACGCAAAATAAGCTTTTATTGCGTTTGCAGACAAGCAAATTAAAATATCGGAATTTCTTTGAATGAAACAATCTCTCCACAAATACGTATGAGGCTTTAATTATGCTAGCATAGCTGAACAGCTAGCGAGGCTACAACAGCACATCATCTTGTGGAGAGCTTACCTTATGGCTAAAATACGCGACCGTCGAATATCTTGTAAAAGGTTGTAAATTGTCGTTGAGCAGGCTAGCCACACCGGCTAAGAGAGTTCAGCCTTGCAGGGCATGTCGGTGATGCTGTCAGGGGCTCGCCTTGGTCGGGTGAGAGGGGAGGGTGGCTGCTGTGTCAGTCTCCTATCATCTCCCTGAGCTACTAGACAAAATAAAGCGATGCATCATGGGAAACCAGGGGAAATTAGCTATGTATCGAGCCTAAAGACATTCAGTCACGATCATTTCCAATCATGCCATTCAACATGAGCAATTCGAATAACAACTTGAAGGTTTTACTTACCTTATATGACATGAAATGTCGAAGAAGACTAGCAGTTGTCAGGGACGTGCTACAGTTTTTAGTCACCAGCGTCATCACCATAGCAACAGAATATCACTGTTCACCTGTTCAATAGTGATGCATTTACGCCATCTAGTGACAGCACCGGAATATAGCATTACTGAAATAAGTCAGATATCTGATTTCTTGACGCTTACTTCATTGTATTTAATGACCATCATGTGCCAAACTGCCTTAAAGAAGTCAATTAATGAAAATAGATTAAAGCTATTGAACAGAGTAAAGCTGGTGGACAGCAGAGGGGAGTGTTGCCCTTCAGTGGCAGATTAGGGATTTTAGGCCTACAACAGCATACTGTGATCACTCTGTCACATCTATTTTATTTTTCACTAATCTCACAATGATTGGTCTTACTATCTTCATTGCTTTGATTTTCCATAATAATCTTTAATGCTTTATATTTTTCATGACTTCATGCATATTAGATATTCATCTACGGTAAATTCAGACTTTGGATTCTCTAGTGGTTTCTTGTCATTAGAGATTGTTAAGGAATATCAAACAAGGGTCAGAAGTTAACATAATTGTTTTCTATTATAATCAAACATTTAGACATTCAGCAACAAATGCAAATAGATGTCTGTGTTATATAATAGATAAGTAGATATAATACAACAGTACACTCTGCAGTTTGCCATTTAAGCCATTGTGCCTACTTTCTTGTGCATGCTGCTACAGTGTGGGGTTACAAGAGCTACTACTGCCATAAAGCTGTTTAACAGTGCACATAGATGTTATTTAGGTAAAGACATAGGTAGGTGTGTGAATAGGTAGGTTAAGGCACACGCAATGCAGCTATCAAGTGAATTGACAGCACTTTTGTTTATGTCAGTTGCTATACTGCAACCAAGTGTTTGGGTGGGCTTTATCAGCTGTCACAAAATATGTGTATCATGTAAAAATTCTTTTAGAGAAATGATTTAAATGAATTGTTTTAGAAATGATTTGAGAGTGTCTTGACAGGCCATGGTCTGTCAGTGAGGAACCAAAAATGGCTGCAGTTAATGTATAAACCATCCATCCATCCATTATCTATACCGCTTATCCTCAGAGGGTCTCGGGGGGGCTGGAGCCTATCCCAGCTGACATTGGGCAAGAGGCGGGGTATAAACCAGACGGTAATAAATTAAAACCTCAAACAGAACTTTATCGTGATATCAGCACTCTTGACTGAGTTTCCTAGTCTGAGTGATGAAAACTTGGGAAACAGTAGCCTTTTCATACTGACCCATAATATCACCTTAAATTATTTCTGGCAAGAGAAATTCCTCAGTGACATAGCTACTGCGTAAAATGATATCAACCAAAAACAAAAGCATCAGTTTTCATTCCCAATGTAAAAAGAAAATATCATAAATGGAATAAATGGAATTATTGTCCACCTCCAGAAATGTTATTTTTCGGAAGCAACCTTTAATCTCTCCCCGGCTTTGGCATGTTTGTGATAGGGATTCAATTCTTCTCATTTCTTTATTTTTAGTGTTTCTGGCACACCTCCCAGCTGCCTGCAGAAAGCAAACAGTTGAGGAGAAAGGTAAGTTATCCTCGCCCCAGCAAAAGTGAGGTGAAAAATAATTCCCCAACAGAGACCCCTACCTTCCTTGTGATTTGTTTTACTTACACACTGCTAGGGATCTCTCTATATATCATAACAGGTAGTAAAGTAGCTCAGTGACAGAAATCCACCAAATAAAACAAGCAGGATTGACTTTGGACTCCTCCTGTGACTCTAACCAGCTTACAGTCGTTGTTTTTTTGGCCTTTGCCTACGGGTGATCCGGTGCTGGGAATGATCCAGCTGAGAAATGTCCTTCATGCAAGCTGACCAAAGCTTCTCTCCCATCTGAGGTGTCCACAGTGGGATTTCCTTTAACAATCTGGCAGGCCTCATAAATGTCTCTGTGATTTACAGCCTGGTGCGTCTGTAGATTGATATCCTGTTTTTTTTTAATGAAGAAAGCGAGGAAATACATTCTTTCAAACAGAGCCATGCTCTCAAAAATGTTCCAAGTGATGCCGTACAGACGGTGGTGAGGGTGCCGGACATGGGCCCAAAACGTCATATGTTATACTGCTGGAAAAGTAATAAGAGTGAACTATTAAGCTTTTGTTACAACTTCTGGGCATCAGTCACACATCAATGAGTGTCAAAAAACTCATTTAATCATCCTTGAATGTGTCTCATTGGTATAGTTGCTGGATTGTGAACAGATAGTGCAGGTCTTTGTCAAATTCATGGAATTAAAAACGAAATCTAAGCACATGGCAGCCAGTCTCAAATGGCACTGTTTTACTGCCCCTGCTCTGTCAAGCTGCCAATACCAACACTTCTCAGGTTGTAATAGTTTTACAGTTATTATATTGAGGTTGGCAAGGCAAAATGCCTCTAAAACTCTGAAAACCTAATTTAATTTTCCAAGACTTTTTTTTTTATTTGTCTGTCCAAAGAAAGTCATAATCGCTCAACTGTTGAACTGAATGTGTCATTTATGTGAAAACTTCAAAGTAAGCCACTGACAGTTGCGATGGCATTAACTTATTTCAACTTTATAATAGTGCATTTAATACTGGATATACAGTATCATAATGTGAAATACAGTTAGGCAACATTATAACCTTAGCTGAATTATGTTTTTAGATAAATTGCCATCATAAGGGTCTATATAATCTCTAGACAGTACAGGTAACTTGTGCATGCTCATACTTACCATCATCACCCCCAATACAAGGGTACAGCCTTTCTCTTAGGGCTGCTCCTCATGTTTTAGCCAGATGTTGAGTCTATAGCAGACGTTTGAATCTTCTCTCTGTCAAATGGTAAATGGACACAGAGACTTTTTTATTTTGATTTGCTCTGTGCTTGTGTGGCATGGAAAGTATTTGTCCTTTCAAGTCCTTACACAGTATCTACAGTATGAATGCCAGTAGCATCTGGACTTTATACAGTATGAGGCCATTTGAGAATAAAGGGGCCAGAATATGTGAACTGAGCACTTAAAGTAAAGGTTATTTCAACAGCAATCAGCTTCTCTGACATAGTTTTGTACCTTCCAATTAATTCATGACAAATTTATGAGCTGACAAAACATAGGTGAACACAGAGAGGAAATTATAGCCAACATGTTACATAGGGCCCACATGGAAAGCCCTGCTATGGAATCACTACACCGCTGCTGCCAAAATGTCTCTGCCTTTATTCTGGTAATGAGGGTGGACTGCAGGAAACCATGCTTTCTATGCAACTTTTTTTTTCACATTTTTTACAGTCCAGAGAGAGCAGTGCGCTCAATGCCATTTAAACTGACACTTTAATTACTAGTGGTTAATGGACCACTAATACCAAACTTTGAAGTGGCTGTAACTCAACGTGCCCGCACAGCCGGCCTCAGCAGGAAAAATGTGTGCCATGGTGTAATCCTTCCACACATACTGGTACAAGACACGCTGTGATAAGACACATAACTCAGTTGAAATGAGCTAATGAAACAGAAAACATGAGGGCTCACAGGACAAATCAAAGGAAAGCAATTATGGGAATAAGCTTTGAGTATTCTTTGTGAAAGCCTAGATAAGCCAACTAAAATAATAGTTCAGAGAATGCAGGGGCATTTCAAGTACAGCAAGTGTGTATGTCAGACCACTCTCTTTTGATTTCAGAAGCTAAGGTAAAAAAGTCACTTTATGGTCTGCCCATGTGACAATGAAACATGAAAAAGAATCAAGAAATAATATCAGCTAGTGTGCTTTATTGATTGATTTATGTAATTTATTTGTTAGGGACCATGTGCCATATTAAACATAAATGTTGCCATTTGATGTATTGTGACAATGACAGAGCAGCACTAAACAAACTGGACTAAAAGTACATCACACACAGCATGTCAGCAAGAATCAGACAAATTAAAAGCAAGGATATGTATATACAAAAAAATCAATAAAATTAGAGTAATTTGGCTCCATATAGACAATTTCTAATTTCGTCTCAAAATTAACTTTTCACCATTTCTGACATGTTTCTAACAATTAAGATTTAGATCCAGATGTTTAAATTCAGTGACTATATCGATATTTTCACCCCCAATGAGAACAGGTCAACAGCTGTATAGTGGTTTTGGAGAATCTCCTTCATTTTGCCAGTATTAAAACTAAAAGACATGATTGATCAAGCCACAATGCGGTTCTTTCCATAGCAGTTGTTAGTTTTACTGCTGCTAGCTCATCTGTATTTTCATGTGTGTACACAACAATGTCATCGGCATATATTTGTAGTGCTATCTCTTGACACAAGCATGGGAGATCATTAATATACAGACTAAATAGTAGGCGATCTAAGACTGATCTTTGAGGTACACCCACTGTACATTTCATATAACTGGAAAGTGCATCATTAACTTCAACACACTACATCTAGTTAGATAAATAAGAAGACATACAGTATATGCCAGAGCTTTAGATTTAGAAATAAGAGTGTCATGACTGACTGTATCATATGCTTTTTGCACCAACTCCTCCTCCTTTACCAGGCCTAGATTTTATTTGCTCTATTAGGTTTAAGGTAGCTGTTTCAGTGGATGTTCAGGGGTATTGAATATAAGCGGAAGAAGACCTCTGTATAGCATCAAGTACAGTATTATTCTGAACAAACTCATGCTTCAGGCCACCTTGTGTGGTAAGGTTATGTGCAAACCCTATTGTGGTTTGTGGTGGATACTCTCCTCTTGGATTATCACACTCACGTCGACAACCAGAAGAGAAGCAGAAGCAGACATGCCTTTCCTGGATTCAGAGAGCAGTCATAAAATCCTCCAGGCTCCTATTTCGACCACCTCAGCCACTGTGCACCACCATAATCACTGCTCTGAGATAGAGCTCAAAGAATCTCTGTTTTTCCAGAGAAACAAGAGACTGGTTGTAGGTTTTCCCTGTTTTCAATAGAAATATTTCATCCTGGTCTATAGTCACAATAAGGATGAGAATTCTGCTGACTTCTTCATTTCATGTGCCCATGTTTATCCATCTTCAAACCATCTTCAAACCACTGGTTGAGTATGCAAAGAAGGAATCTTTGAACACTGGATGTTCGAAAGCAGAGAGGGCATGTCTCTGAAATATAATCCATGGGACTTTAGCCACCAGCAGTGCCAAATACATGTATAGACTACCTAACTTTAATGTAAATGTACTCTATGAAAAGGTTACAGAAGCCCAAAAACACTTTCTAGTGCTTGAAATGTCCTTGTGGCTGTGGTCTTGCGCAGAGGTATCTATACATATACATATATATATATATATACTGTGTAATATGGCTGTGACTCCTGTGAAACTCAGCACTGTGGCTTTGGCAGAGTAATGTCTTAAATCCTGCTGTGAGTATGCTGCACAAATCTGTGTCTTTAAAACTGTACTGAGAGTACTGGAATTTGGCTTTTTTTTTTTTTTTGCAGGGGGTCTGAGCTGTCACAGTTTAATCCTGTGAGTGATGGAAGCCTCTAAACCTAAACCTAACCCAACCCTAAAACACCCATCATTAAACTCACCCACTTGCACTGCACATGGTGAAAAAGTCAAAATACTCACCAGGGACCCACTAAACACATCACCAACACTGCAAGATTAATTTGACATTTTGGGAAATACACTTATTTTCTTTCTTGCCGAGAGTTAGATGAGAAGATTGATACCACTCTCATATACATCCAGTGAATATAAGGCTACACCTAGCAGTGGGTTAGCTTAAGGCTTAGCAGAATGACTTGGTATAGGGGAGACAGCTAGCTACCAGCGCCTCTAAAGCGTACTAATTAGCATGTTATATATCACCATTTTCATGCTAGGCTAAACTAACCGGTTGTTGGCTGTAGCTTCATCCTTAGTGTACAGATGTGAGTGTTATCAATCTTCTCGTTTAACTCTTGGCAAGAAAGTGAATATGCACATTTTCCAAAATGTTGAACTATTCCTTTAATATACATGGATGCTGATAGTAGTCAGGATGCGACTTGACGTCCTTAGTTTCTGTAATCTCCCAATCTGCAGCAAAATAAAAAGATTTTGTTAAATTACACATTTTGTACAGGATACTAAAATGACGCTGCATTGATAGAAATGTTTGTGAAACTTGCTTCAGTTTGTGTTTACTGTATGTGCTTATTGCGCTTAGGTATGTTAGACTTCAGCTCCTCTTTCCAGAGTGTGGAGCTAGCAAGCATTGGGTACATGCTGAAGTATCAAATGCTGTAAATAAACACTGGCTGCTGTTTATACATCTCACATATGGATTTTAGTGCCTGTGTGATCTCCAAAGGCCTTGGGCCCCCTCCAGTCAAACTGGGCGACTCATCCTTTAGCGCAGGACTCCAAATAAAACAGAGCTGCCTAGCCAAGCAAAACCCACTACAGAGCTATTTTCCACCATCTGTGTGGCCAGACAAAATACAGGGAAACCATTTCAACCCTGAGGCCTTCCCGGATCAAGAAACACTAGATCAGTCAGATTGACGAAAAGGCCCAATCAACACACTGTCAAGGCCCTTCCTAAAGCTGTCCACTTCCTCTGTGGGGGTACGTGAAAAGCTTCACATAACCTTGCACCTCTCCCAGCAGGAGAGCTGCTTCACAAGCTCTGCGCACCCCACCCTGTCTGAACTGAAAACATTTGCTGTTTAATTTGCTTTTATTTCTTCCCACCGTTTTGAGTCAGACACATTTCACCCATATTGACAACTTCCTGAGTTCCCACATTGGTTCAAGACCTTCCAAGTCACTTGCCAGATATTCTCCTTCACACTGGTGCTGTGTTCACCTGTTGCCAATGTCTTCCAGAGTCTTCCAGCTGCTCTCTGCCGGCTTGTTGTCTTTTTAGCTGTCTGAAACAGGGATGTCTCTCCTCAGTGTGGCTGCAGTGGCAGGGTCCTCAGGGCCTCATGGAGGGACTCTGTTTGACTATCCTCTTTCAAAGAGGACTGAAGAGGACCACAAAACACCCTTGCCCAGCTGCTTGGATGGAAACCCAACACCAGCTGGGCTCTGTGAGACCAGTCAGCGCAGGAAAGCCACGGATTATGGCCTCCACTGCCACACCATCTTCAGTAACGCCAATGCCGTCCTTGGCTGCCAGTCTACCCTTCTACTCTGAGGAAAGGCTCTTCTGCAACAAAAATCTGAACATTTCAAGGTCTCAGATGGAAGAAATGTAATAATTGTAAAGAGGAAAAACAATATTCAGTTCATTTTTGAATTACAATGTTGTTATTGTTCCATCCACAGAAGTTTCCGTTTCATGGAGCTGCAGCATGTTTTTTCCTTGTCTAACTTTGATTGTTGGGCTGCTATTCTATAATTTTCAAGAACGGCTTTAACAAGCCACTCAAACCCTGCTGATGATTCCTCCAGTGCATATTCTGCTGTTTAGTGGCAAATGAGATTGAGTTTCATTTCAGGAAATTCTTTCCATGCTGTATTTTCATTCAGGCAGGGGCACACCTCTGCCTTGAAACTCTTTGACAGGCCTGCTCTAGTGCCCCAGAGTGTGCAATGAAAAGAGTCTTTATCTGCCACTCAGTCAAACTCATTACCATAAATGACAACTTGCCAGAAACACTTAAGTTCATATTACTCAAAAAACAATCAACAATTTGAATGGGGTGTGTATCCACCTGCTGGATTGACAAAATAAAAGCCTTTCCTTGTATAATACATAACCTTTTCATTTTTTATTTTCACAATTAAACCACTGATTTTAAATCTGATGACACATGCAGTAGTTCCATATATACTGTAATTTTAAAATACAGTTTTATTTTCCTGGAGCAATCTCACCGATAAACACACCTTGACATTTTGTTTTCAGAGCTCTTAATGAATCAAGTGCTTGGCAGCGTTTACGCAGTCACAGGTTTTGATAAGAGCAACATCAGATGACACAGTCTTCTGACTTGCACCTCCAAATACCCTGCAGCAGTGTAATAAATGCAACACAAGAATTTACCTCGGTGACATTGGTGCAGAATACTATTGAAAAGCGTCCAAGAGTCCAAAAAGGACAGGCTGACACATGGTGCAAGGACAACAGGACATGCCATATGGTGTGTGAAGCAGCAGTGTGAGACACACTGTGAGACTATATACGCTACATATCAATCCACAAAAGTCTAAAACTGTGATCTTCTGTGACCAAAAGTCTACTGGTGTGGCATGTGATGAAGGAAATTATACTCACAAGGGTGACATGCATGAAATAAATTATACTAACTTGATGGAGGGAAAAATTGGAATCGGGGACTGTGTAAACTAAGTTGCTGTCTGTGCTGTTGCTGCACTGCTGTGCGAGCAGCTGGTGAGCCGTCATGGTGAAGTGAACAGGGCAGGAACAACAACATACTGTCATCATAGCCTCTGCCCCAAAAAAGGTAATTACTTAGTAAAGGGGACAAGGGGAGCAAGGCTAGACCAAAAGTTAGATTGTTTGTAGATTTGTGATATATTTGTCATATCGTATTTATTTCAGATGGCTAACAAGAGGAGTCTTTTGAGTATGGTGAAACTATGAAGAATTTAATTTGGAGGGTATTTATTTGAGAGTTGCATTGTCTAAATCTAAATACTATGTTATATATATATATATGCACAAAATATTTGCATTGAGCAGTTTTCAACTCAAGCAGATTTCAAATGTCTGCAAGTTGCAGGTGAGACAGACAGAAAGAGAAACTGGGAGCACAGATGATACCCAGCCGGTACTGACGGTAATAAAGAGGTGCTGTGTTTGTGCACATTCCTGGAACCCACAGCTCCTGTTGGCAGGTTGTCCTCCTGTGCCTGTTAGCTCTCCCAGCTCCACGTGTTTATGTCTTGGGTTTCTCTCCTTCTCCCTCCCTCTCCAAATATTTTCTAATGCCACTGAAGAATGTTCGAATGTTGTTGAAGTAGTGGAGCGGTCATATCCAATGAGCAGGATCGTTGTTTTCTCTTTCAGCTGATACTTTATGAAGAGGCTGGACTCAGCCAAACCTCCCTCTCCTCCTAATCCCACTGACAACGACCGAATGTTTGCGTGAGGATTCACTATCTTTGTCTCGATGTAACACACACACTGCACACGACAAATGGCCGTACAGTAACATAAATGTAAATAAATGTCATGATTTATTTCTATAACTCGCTGAGAAATATTTGCTTCTGGATTAACTTGAATGACTTCTTTGTTGAGTTGAAGAATGTTGGCTAAAAATAAAGCTGTGGAGTAATGGAGGGTTTCTGTGGCCCTGTGGGTTCTCCTGCCGGTGGGCTCAGAGTGGGTCTGCAGGGCCCCTGACTCTCTAATTCAGCCCACATATATTGCTGCGTTTTCCATATAAAAATAAACAGAAACCACACAGTCTGGCCACGATGTGACGGACCAAGTCTCACAAGTTAGATGAAAATCTACCGATTGCTGAAGTTACAGCCAATAGTGTGAAATCACTGTGGGAATAGGCTACGCTACTCGCTTTCTTGCCAAGAAGATTGATTCCACTCTCATGTCTGTGCGTTAAGTATGGAGCTGAAGCCAGGAGGCAAATAGCTTAGCCTAGCACAAAGACTGGAAGCAGCTAACCTGGCTCTGTCCATGTGTATGGAGTCCTGAAGTCACCATTAGATTTCCAGTCACCAGCGGAGACTTCAGGGATAACAAAAGTTATCATCACAAAACTATACATAAACCCCAAAATTGTCATTTTTACAAGTCTGCCCTTAACAAATGAGTTATAATGTGTTAGGTTAGTAAGTTTTAGAGGTGTTGGTAGATGTATTATGCTAAGTTAAGCTAATCGTCTCCCGGCTCTAGCTTTATATTAAGGAAACAGACATGAGAGTGATATCAGTCCTCTCATTTTACCCTCAGCAAGAAGGCAAACAAGTTTATTTCCCAAAATGTCAAACTATTCCTACAGCCTGCTCACTGGTTACCTTTAACCTTTAACTGGATTCAGTTGTCTAGGTTAAATATGAAGCTGGAGCCAGGAGATTGTTAGCTTGGCTTAGCAATAAAAATAGCTTCTAAATTTAATAATCATTATTAAGTTGTACTTTTCCACAGGCAAGTAGTACTAGATTTCAAATATTTGAAATATGGTGGATTTCTGGAAGTCTCTGAATATGAGTAACTTTATTTGAAAGACTCAACAGATTTCTTGTCTTCAGACACGTTTCCCCCTTTCCCACAGTAAGTCTGTCTCCGCAGGGGCGGAGAGGACACATCTACTGCAGCCGTGCAGATGCATTGCTGATGATTACTGCAGGTAAACTCGCTTATTACTGCACTGAAAATGAGGGGCTGCGGCTGCCAACAGGGACAACAATATTTCACCAGTGTACACACTACACACTCGTTTCAACATTTTTGATAAACAAGGCATAAATGCTTCAGCAGGACTCCATATTTAAGACCTGTGGAAGTATACAAAGGGTGAATTTGAGAGTGATGTGATTTGTGTGCGCAGCTGGCACTTTCAGTATATTTAGATCTATATATTTGGCAAATTTCTCATTGCAGTGAACAGGTCTAGGATTGAAGGGGGCCTGCTCTGGACTGTTTCAGCTGCCGCCAACATCCAGGAGTGGATTATTTACCTTTCACTCTAAAACTGGGGAAGGGAAAGCCAATATCCAACGCCAACCTGTGTATTCAGCAGCTGTTTTCTCAGGTGAACAAGCCCTAATTGAGGCCTTTTCTGCTTATTCAGGGGTTTACCAGTAACATTATAGAACTGTCATCTTTAAAAGCCGTGATTCAGAGTTAACAGCTCACACAAAATAGACCCTGTGAAGAAAATCACGCTCACCATGTCCTGTAGATGTAGGACATATTTGATTGCTCTAGCTGTTAGTCCCTATTTGACCCCTGATGAGCATGCAAAGTGGACTGGTGTGGATCTGTTGTATGTGCACCCAATGTATCCTTTGTTTATGCAACATAATGATCTGTATTCTTGAAATTAAAGCTCCTTGATCAACTAGCAGTTATAAACTCCTTTAATGAACCACTTTACAGGAGTTTTTCTTTGCAAGTTTCCCTCAATGAGAAGAAATACTGACTGGTCTATACGTCCAAGCACTGGAAAAAACCCCACTGAAATAAAGGAATGTTTTATGGGATTCATAACAGGCAAGCTGTCAGGGACATTTTCCACTCTAAACATGAGCCACAAAGGAAAGCACAAATGAGCAACAAAACAGCTGTTAAAGTTTACAGGCCTGCAGCAATTTATTCATACATTAAAAGAGCAAAACTTTGAAGAAGTTGTTTACTTGAGGTCATACATGACAGCCCATGTTGTGAGAATAAGGCAGACATGGGGGAGAGACAGTGGGGCAGCCACCTTTTCATTCTTGAGATCACAAAGGTTCAGACAATGTGAGTAAACTTGTAAAAACATTTACACACTGAGGTAAAGTTGTTAAATTCCCAACAAACTAGTGCCAATCAAGACACTGGCATACAGTCTTAGACTTACCAAGGAGAGACTTAAGTTTCCTCCCATGTTGGCTATTTAAGTACAGGATACAGATGAAGGCTTTGGCCCCTAATTCATAGACGTGTGTGCATTTGCCAAAGCAAAGGTCCACATTGAGATTATCAGAATTTAAATCCTGTCTGTGCCACCAGCAGATCAAAGTTTTCACTTATATACTCGCTGGATTGGCACAAAATTTTGTAACCCCCGAAGATGAAGCCTACTAACTTTGGTGATGCCCCGTCTTTTCCTCTTGTGCCTCCAGGAAGTTGACGTTTGCGGTTTTGAGTAAAATGTCTATTGCATAACTATCAATAACTATTAACTATTGCACGGATTGCCATGAAATCTGGTACAGACATTCATGTGCCCCTTAGGATGAATTGTAATAACTTTTCATCTAGTACCATATTCAGGTCAAAGTTTTAATTTGTCCAGTACTTTATGACTGCAGGTATTTGGTAATATACCTGCAGTAACTGCAAGTAATGACATTCCCATCAGCCTCAGCTGTACTTTGTGTTTAGTGTTTTAATAAGCTAACACGCTAAACGAAGATATTGAATATGGTAAACATTATACCTGAAGATTTTTAAATGTGGACTTTACTTTAAGTTAGTAGTACCTTTTTAGTAAACTTGTATTTCATTGTAATAACTATTTTCCTCCACTCTTTCTCTGACTAGAGCAAAACAGAAGTAAGATAGCAGTAAGCTTTCCATCTCTTATTAGCTGTAATAGAAGCCACTGGCTCTGAGAAATGTTCTGCATCTGTGAATGCAGAGACCTTTGACATAAAATAACACCCTGCTCCCTCCAGACATGCCTAAACATGCACTCACAAAACCACACAGGCTTTGGCATCGGCTTGTCTGCATTCATCTGAGCTGTTATATTGCTGAGTCACATAAAAGCTATAGGCTCTGAACTATAAAGAGCTATAGCTGAGAACATAAAGTGTTGGATGCAAATAAGGCTGTAAAATATATTGCCTCTGCGGTCTTGGCTTTGTTGCAGGCGAGAGTCCTTGTTCTGAATCAGATAAACAGGACAGCAGTTACCACAGACTGCACCAAGTTCAACACCAACAAATTAAAATGTTCATGCTTTACTCATATAGCAGTCATACACTGTCATCTATTTCAAAAGTACCTCAGACAGAAAACCCTGGTCACAGAGCATTTTTTGTGCGTAAAAAGTGGCCTACTATTCGAATTTAAATTCAAGTTTGGAAGGTGACGCCATTCCAGCTCAGCTCTGCTTTCCCTCCCTCTGTATGTTTGTACAGGTGCACGTATGATGTATGCGCTACAGCCACTGTGTGACTGAGCACTGACCCACTTCCACCGTTTGGCACGCTGGCATTGCTGCCTCTGTGCTGAACAGAGAGCAACAAACAGCCCTCTGTCACTGGGAAGAAGCCATACTTAGTTTTAATGGCCCTCAACTCACCTTCGGCTCTTTGATTAACTGAATTTCAGAATTATTCATAGATTTCTGAAGTCACTGTTCCACATGTATATTTACAGTATGTATACACACGTCCACATGGAACATATGTACCATTTAAAATGTGCACACATGCACACAAACCTCAGAAAGGCGCCCTGTAGCACTACTACTATTATGGCTCTGCTGCCGACCCACCACCACCTTTAACCAAGCATTTAACAGCAAGAAGTTTGTCAAAACACAGCCAGAGTAATGGGTGGCAGAAACAATCGGCATGGCAACCATCAGGGTGAGGGGGCCTGATGGGAAAAGGGAGAGTGGGGCGCATAGTCCGGCAGGAGCATAATTAAACCTGAACTTTGGGGTTAGCTTACATTAACTCCTGTGCCAATTCAAGCACATTAAAAGCTGGCTCGTCAACAGGCGAGCGGGTCCCCATGTGGTCCCCTCGCTGACTCCCATTCTTCAGAGCGGCCCTCCCCTGCCATGTCTCAACATCAAGGAGGCTTTTTGAAACAATAACAATTATCATTCACATATTATTATTGTCAACACGGCAAGTAGGACAGAGATGTGAATTTTGATTGGCAAGATGTGTGTATTATGGCAGGGTGCTGGAGAGAACAGACCTCCTTCCTACTGGATCCTTGTCTTATTCAAGTAGGCCTGGAGGGGAGACGAGATAAGAAGAGCTTTTGAAGTATTATTGTACTGTAATCAGTTAATTTCTCTGTCCCAAAATCCGAACAGGCCACTAGGTGTCTCCTGTCACTGCTTACAAACATACTCAGTTTCAGGCTTTAGCTCTGCAATCATATAGAAATGCATGAGTATTTCCAGTATTGTAATTAGCAGATTTACATTAGCATCACTGAATGCCAAGTATTGCAGCATACGGCCAAAGACAGCAGATATGCCTCCACATACGGCTTAGATATTTAAGTAGAAGAGGTGGGGAATGAATATGACAGATGTGTGTCACAGTGAAACAGGCCTTCTGTGTCCCATTAAGAGGAGTGGAAGAAGTTTGATGAACAAGCATAGAACAAAAAAGCAAAAGGCCCTGTATTCTTTCTGTCCTGTTTTTTGAGACTGCAGTTTATTTTGTGTCCATATCTCACTGGGAGAAGGAGCTGTTTGCTGTAGGAAGACTATTATAGGGCCCATGAGTAGACTTTGTGAGCCTTGGGCCACAAATTCAGTCACACAGAGCCACTTCTGGCAGCAAAAAGCTCACAGACTGACACGGCTGATGTTGGCTGTTATGGCCGAACAATAAGTACAAAACAAACAAAAACATAAAAGTAGATATAAATGGTCACTGCAAACAAAAAACATTCAAAGCATGTGTTCTGGTCCACTGAAGTTACTAGCTAAGTGAATCGAGTTCAGTTGGCTGGTCCAGCCCATCAGTCCACCTCCCTGCCATCTCTCCCCAGCTTGGCCGTTTAAAGCTGGGAGTGGTGTGTGAATCTATCTCCCTGCCAGCTTCCTGTACAGCAGCTCACAGACCTCTCTACTGCATCTTAATGGTCTAAATTATAGCACTGCATTTGATGGCTGCCTGGCAGAGAGGGGGTTCCCACACCTTAAAGCTGACAGGGCAGCGAGGCTGATTGCTGCTGGCAGAGGTTAGACAGCCGCTGCTGGACAGGGAACAGTCATTTCGGCCATAGCTGTGGCGCTATTCTGTTCAGGGCCACAAGCGTTTTGGGCGTGCGCCTGTTTTCACGGCGCTGAAAAGGAATATTCTGACAAGTGACAGTTGAAGGTTTGGTGGAGCATTAGGTCTCGGGTTGACTCCCTTTGACCTCAAACTGCAGGCGGATGGGAAAGCAGGCACAGTTCCACATCAGGGACTAAATAGACAACTTCACCAAGTGGCTGCGACACTGGGCGGTAGTGAAGGGTGAGGCTGCAGTATATCAAATTTAGCAGTAAAATCTAAATACATGTCAACATTAAAAATAAAGTCTCCTTTAAATAAAGCTTGAGCTTGAAACAACCCAGCTCCCTTTTTTGACTTACAGCAGATGTTGCATTTCCTGGGACATAAGTCAACAGACTAGGAGGTCAGTGGTGGGAGGAAACATGAATGAGTGACACTCTTCCTCCTTTAACAGTCACCAAGCAGTACGAAATGCAGCACAATGCATTTTTCTTGCATGTGAAGTTTCTCTTCACAGGACCTGTCCAACAGCTGGGATGGAGCACTGTCACTCACCATTAGTACATTTTCGACAGCCAGACACCCCTCATCTCAGCTGATCCTTTGACAGACCCTGACTGTGCATTTGTATGAGTTAAAGAACGCTCTGAAAATACTGGTGACCAAATTCCTGATCTGCATGCGGTTTATCAGTGCAACAACCAAAACCACTACTAACTCTGCATCAGATGGAGGTCTGGCCTGTGTTCACTGGAGCATGGGTGAGCCCGTCCAAAAGAGGCTCAGGCAAATTGGTGTCAGCTGTTGAGATCCTCACAGATTTGAGGTGCACCTCCAAGAACTGATTTTGATCTGTTTTTTGTTTTAACGTTTCTTAGGATGAAGCAGTTTTGCTTCAGTTTGATAAGAATGTGTTCACTGTTGGTAACTTTTTTGCTCTACATTTTTGTTGTTGAAAGTCTGTGACCAGGGGTGAAGGGGTTGCTGAGGGCTGCTGGAGTGCAGATTTTGTGTCTGGGGCTAGGAGCAGTGCTCCTTCCTGTCTCTCACAGGATGTGGGGTATCCTGTCTGGCAGCAACAAAGAGGGGCGCCTGGCTTCAAAGGCAGGAGGAAGTGGTCAGGGGATGGAGAGAGGTAGGCAGGACAGGGGGAGGAGGCAAACAAGGCCAGAGACTGAGCCCTGCAGCGCTGAACAGCCTCTTAAGTTCTCTTTCTTGAATTCAGTACATTTTAACATGAACTCCATAAGCACACAGTATTAACTATATAAAAAGCTGGTACAAATAAAGGAGACATAAGTCCAAACCCCACTCTGACATTTCAGATATTTATTAAAGAGGACACTCATAAAGTACAATACTCTATTCAGTGTTGTTAATAGCTTTACAAAGCTCAGAAGTGGAGTTCAGTTTCCTTCCTACAGACCCTTGTTCTATTTACAAGTGAGGGGGCTCTCTGAAAGACATTTGCAAATCTTGACTTCAGAAATATGTGCAGTTGGCACTGGGAGACGCACCCTGTTCCACTGGCATCTGAGTCATGCCATAGTCAGTGGCAAACGTGTCAAGAGGCATGTGTGCTGCATACACAAACACACACAAACACACACACACGCACACACACACACACACACACACACACAGCAAACAAACGGGAGAGAAACAACAAGTGTCAAACAGTAGATAATAGAAAGAGAGAAGGAGGAATAAAGCAGGGAACAGGGGAGGGAGAGAGATTCCCTAATTACACATGTAACAATAAATATGGGGCTTTTAAACTCATTACATTCTCCTGTAATTTTATGCTTGTCTTGCAGGCTGACTTGCCAGAGATTAAAGGCTAACACTGAGAGAAGCAGAGTAGGAATCAAGTAATTATCACTTAAAAGATGAACCATCTTTGCTTGCCTTCGCTGTAAACCCTTTTCCTCTCCACATGTGTTTGACATTAGCCGTCCTGTGCCCCACATTGGTAAAGACATTCTAAGATCACTAAGAGGGCCTGACTAAAAGGAGGCCCGAGGCACAAGGAAGCCTATTTATAGATCTGGGTCACAACAAGCTGCCACTAATTAGTCAGGTTCATCACGGAGCGGGAAATGTAGTGAAACATAGGAAAAGGGAAAGACTGACTGTAAGGGAGTCAAACTGGGTTGTTGGAAATATAAGTTTAATGTTTACAGCTGAGACATTTATGGCAGAGATTGTTACATTGCAAATCTGCTTCTACCCTGTATTTCTATCATTTATTTACTTATTTATTTATTATTATCAATATGTAGTAAATTGCTAAAATTACCTGCTTTACAATCTTCTCTCTATTGATATAAATACGTGAGAAACTGCGAGGCTAATTCTGACCAAAAGATGTAGTTAAAGCAGTAGTTTTACAAGATTGTATTTTGAAATATGTTAGCAGCGGAAACAAGCTGTTAAAACAAGACTGACATATTATAACCTTATAAAGTTGATATGACAAACATGCTTACACATCTAGCGGACCTAGAGCAACATTAACATTCTTTAGAAGTCGTTTTTCTGACCACCTGATGAATGTAAGTCCAATATTCACTCTCTTTTAGCCCTGTTTTGCTTCTCCTGAGGTAAATATCTGGCTCTTTAGCTGATAAATGCTCCACTATGTTCACCAGCTTCACAAACTTCTAGCAGCTACTAGCAAAACACACCTGAATCTCCAACCTGACTGATGCTTTGTGGGTAATGTAGGCACCAGGTTTTGACAAGGAAAAAGAATGCGTGGAACAAAAAGATGATAAAGATGATCTTTGTGTCTACTGTGAGTCCGACAATATTACAGGACTGCAGTGCTAAAACGATGGAGTACTCTTTTAAAGTTTCCTACAGTCAAAAGATTATTGCTCTCTGGCAAAACTATCTGTGCTGCATGAACTATAATTTAATGATATTTGATTTTAAAAATGTATTAAGCAGGTGTGAATGTAAGTGTGAATGTGCTAGTTTTTGTGACTGTCCAGAGTATCTTACCTTTTGCCAAGTGCATGCTGGGAATTCCACATCTTCAGTAGTCTGCACTCTGCAGAGATTTGTACTGCAGTCAAACTTTTAACCATAAATATCTGAAAATACATCGGGCAGTGAACTTGACTGACCCAGAGAAGTATTAATATACGTCCATTCATGTACAGTTCCAAAATCCACTAATGTTGCATGTGGTGCGACTGAATACTTGGCTGAATTCTTATTTGGTCTGTGGCTTTGAGATGAGGGAGTTACTATTCACTAGAGCAGAAACGTTGGAATAACAAAATGCTCCTGATGCCAGAACCTCCTCATAGATCCTGCCAGGGTGTCAACATGCCCCGCAAGAATGTGCTGAGCCTCACTCTGCATGCGTGTGTTCACATGTGTGCAGTATTCGCGCGCGCGTGTGCGTGTGTGTGTGTGTGTGTGTGTGTGTGTGAGAGTGTGGATATGTTTCTATCAGTGGGATTGACTATCTGTATGTGTGTAGGTGTGTATGAGTGGGGTTTAGGATGAGTCAGCTGCAACGCGAGGAGCTCAAGTTAAGGAGGCTGTTTGGGGCTGGAGGAAGAGTAACCAATACAGTCGGTTACACTTTGATAAAACATTGCTACTACTGTCACAACACTGCAGTGTGAGTAATGAGACCAGGTTTATGCCACTATGTCAGCATGTACCCATCCTGCTGAAGTGTGCTTGAGAAAAACACTGAATCCCTCTCTGCTCTGTGTCTGACCCTGATCTCTGACCTGCTTATGAGGAGGCAAACTCGACCTGAAGGTTTCAAATTATCAATAAGGATATTTGTATGAAGAATATCATTAATTCCAACATGAGCATTTTGGCCCCTCATGACTTTAATCACATTTTACTTAATTAGTGAAGGTAAAGGCATTCTGCAAGTATGCACACACACAAATGTGATACACAATTACCCTGCAGCAAGGTGCATTATTGTTTTCTTTTCTCACGATTTGTAAATCATATCTCAGTCCTGTTTATGGGAACTGGGAGTGGAAGCTCCATTTTGTTCAGCAGCTGTTGCGCAGAGCATCAGTCGTCCCTGCTTGCCTGCGGTGCCCCTGAGGGCCAACTCGGGCCCACACACTGTGGGGATGAGAAGTGAGCGAGCTCACTGGACTATCCCATAATACCCCTTGGTAAAAGGGATCAGTCACAGTAGATCGGGAAAAGGTAGGGGATAACCGCTGTTCTTTGTGTGTTTATCTGTGTCAGTGCCTGTGCCCAAACTTACATTTTGCTGGCATTTGCATGGTTTTTTTTCCACTATGTGTATGTACATAGGTCCCCATGGGTATATGCACCCAGTTTGTGCAGAATATTGGGGTGAAGGTGCTTTCACTCAGGTGGAAAAGCGGATCAGGTCAGTGTTTGCAACAAGGGGAAATACAGAAACGGCTGTGAAGGATGCTGCTCTGCACAAAGACTGATTCACAGGGCTTATGGGAACATGTGCGCAACACATGGTGAAGCTTGAACAAAGTGAGAGAGAGCCACGGGCTGGAGAGGCCCATAGAGATCTGGCTACAAACAACCATCACACATCACACACACACATGTGCACAAATACCCATGTTCTTGTACATTCTTCACTTTTACAGGGGGTTGAAGCTTCACACTATTACTTTAGTTTCCAGGCACAAGTCAGTGTGTGTGTGTGTGTGTGTGTGTATGTGTATGTGTGTGTGTGATTGGGATGTGGTGATGAGTGATATCCGGTGGAGTGCCAGCTTGTGAAAGTCTCTTAGAACACCCAGAGAGCACAGAGAGTTGATTACAGCTAATTGCCAAGATGAAGCGCAACAGCTGGAACTGCCTAGCTGCCATTGAAAGACACCAAACGCACACACAGACACAACCCCTCCTGCACACCAGCGACCCCCCCAGTTTTTACTAGGACAGAAATGAGCTCCCTCTTTGCGCCTCACCCCTCATTCCTCTGGCTCCCCCACACTTGACAGGGCCAGATCTATAGCTCAGAGAGCCCGACAAGATGACTGAGAGCTTGTTGGAGTCGATATGCACTGAGACTGCTGAGGCTGCTTTTTTCAGCTGTGGGGTTTCCCCCCTTGCTGTGGTATTGATGGAATCCTAAAGATGCTTGCAGCCAGATGTCTCAAAGACAAAGAGAAAGACAGAGGGAGAGAAAGAGGCAGCTTGCAGCCCCGCACACAGCCTGCAACATGGTTGAGCTCTCTTCAGGCTCACAAAGCCTTAAAAGCATGCGTTATCTGTATTCATCCAAAAATAAGCTAGAGCCCATGTACACATTTTAATCTAAAATATTAAAAGATAACTCATGAAGCATAAAAGAAGTGTCAGGTGTGGGAATTCATGTAAGAATTCCAGGCAGAAATAGGATTTAGCTAAGTGCTCTGAAAGACCGACATAGATCCAACAAGAAATTCATCTGCAGCCAAATCTGTTTCAGTTGTTTGACCAAAAATAAATGCTTCTCATGACTTGGGCTCCATTCAAGGCAAAAGGATTAAAACAGTTGTTATTTCCTAGGAAGTCCAGTAGACTGAAAAAGATGAAAAGAGCAAGTTTGTTAATAGCAACTTCACCAGACTGTTCCGGTGCAAATAAGAAAGTCTTACAAAGGCGATCACCCAGTACACACATACACACATATGCACCACATTCTTCTCCTCTGCAACTCTTACCCCCATTTTTTTGCTTTTTTACTCACTCACACACCCATTTTCTCTTTCCACATTTTTTTCTGCCTCATCTACCTTTTCTTTCTGTTTCCCTGACGTTCTTTCCTGTCAGCCCTCTGGTCTTTCTCCCAGAGACCAGCTCGTGCAGACAGGAAGTGTGGCCTCCTCTGGGTTTGGGCCCATCAGTGCGGTGTTTATTGTCCTAACCTCTGAGAATTAGCATTGAAGACAAAGTCAAGGGCATCAGAGCCAGTGGAGGTTGTAGGGGAGGGAGAGGAAGCAAAACAGGACCAGACTGGGTTGTATATTTGTTTAGTGTGGGGCTGCCAACAGGCAGTGTGATGACCAGGAGAGGGTGAGGAGAGGGGTTGGGTAATTGGTGCAGAGCTACACCCATTCCTCCGATTGTGCCCTGTGCACCTCATCATGCTTCTCCCATCACTCTTTTCCTCCACTACAAGAATATAGAAATGATCTGATTAGATACAGTAGGTGTCTGTGCAAGCATTTCCCCATCTCCACGACTCATGATAAAAAAAAAATGTCTCAGCTCATATTCTTAGTTATACAGTTCAGCCCTGAATTCTCTAAACCACTTTACCATATGGGTAAAATAGTCAGCGGACACGGACAATGAAAAAGCCTGCATATGGCACCTTTCTCTCCTGGCTACTTTAGGGCAATAAAAGGGGAAGTTAACGACTGAAAGTGTGTGTTCCTCCTTTGTAAAATGCCATGCAGAGCAGTTAAAGTCCCTCTCCTCCTCAGCAGCAGGGAACAGGAGGCTGCAGGAATGTGCTCTGTTCACACAGAGGGAAGCTATGGAGAAAGCAGTGAGGAGCTGCCAGCTCCCACCAACATGGAGGGTAGGCGAAACATACCTATACTCAATTTACATGCCTTCTTATTAGTAAAATAGTTTGTCCATCTTTAAAATCAAACTTGCATGTTGTACAGCCTGAAGTGATAGCAGTAAGGCAAAGCTGCATTCTTCTCACAGGTTAAACATCTATGATTTCTGCCATATAGTATTTTATCTGTGAACATTTTACACCCCCTGACATTGTTTTCTCATACATACCATTGTTTCAAGTCACAAAAAATACAAATTTTTAATGAAAATAAAATGCTCTCAAAAAGATGATGTAACATAACATGATTAATGAGAATAGTCTTAAAGTTACATAGAGGTATTAGTGCTTGATCTTTAGCAGATTATTCCCCCAAGACTGCCGTACTTTCAGCAAACAAAGGCAGTTTTTCCTAGATCAGTTCTGGTTTGGGGCTCCTGAAGAATCAACCAATCACTGGAGAGGGTTTATGGGCCAGCAACTCCGCAGTAAGGATGAGATATAAGATGGCAATTCACCATCGACGGCTTTGTAGATATATAAGTATAGCTGATTATCACATCTCTCGTCGTAATTATCACGAGCAATGAACCTGAGGGCAGAACGGTGCATGTAGTCTAGGGTCCGCAGAGTGGAAGCAGCCGCATGTCAATAAATGGCATCCACGTAATCCGGTCAGAGGGAAGCTGCTTCTGTTTCTGTACAACAGGCCAAGCTTCTGTCGCACTTTACCAAAAAAGGTTATCTGAGACTCTGTGGATATTAAACCCAGTCAGAGTGGAGATATGCATATTATTCTTATCTGTATCTCTGGATCTGGAGAATAGCATTTTATTTTATGTTCATTAAGTACTTATAAAGTGCATCTTGCAGTGCATTAATGGAGAGTTGTAGTTTCTCTTTGGCTAATTGGACAAAATCAGCGACACAGTATAAAACAGTATCGTCTGCATAAAAATGAATTTTACAATCAGACAGTTTCTTGGTTGGATCTAACAAGGCCACTCTGGAGGCTCAAACAGGCACTGGCCATAACAACAGCGACCACCAACAACAACAACATTGAAGCCATAAGCAACAACCGTATCCGTATTACACCGTATCCTGGTGTAATTGCACTGTAGAGGAGGTCAGATAATTAATATAAACCTTTAATTAGTGTTAAATACACTGCTTTCCCTTCAATTACTTCAATCAGGAACATGTGGAGGCTCCTTTTTGTGGAGAGACTGTCTATTCACACAGAACGGAGAAGTAAAGAAACAGAGAAACTTCTATAATGCTTTGTAAACCAAGTCAAATGTCAATGGCTTATGCAGTTAAAGCTAATTCCCATGGTTTGTGGTATTATAAAATACCAAAAGCATGAAGCCAAAGGTGGCCAGTAAGAAAGAGTACCTACATTCAGCGCAAGCCAAGAAATTATCTGTCTCATTAGGAGAAGAAAACTGTTTCAGTTGGTGTTGTTAGTGACCAAGTGCAGTAAAGACTTACAGAGAAAAACTCAGAGGACCGAGCTCCCCCGGTGCTCTGTTTCTCTCTTCTGAAATGAAAAAACGCTAAAGGAGAGAAAAGCGACAGAGTGCAGAAGCAGAACACCAGCCATACTCAGATTTGTTACGCTGTGAGCAGCCAAAAAGAGAGTTGGACATTAATATGGCAATTTTACCTGCTAAAATTAAGTGGATTACAAATAAAATAAATGGGGTAATGACTCAGGTGTTGCAGTAATAGATTTGTCACAAATGTCCAGAATAAGGTGGGAAAGGAGAAGTGAAGTCATGGATTTATGAGGTGCATTAAAAATATACAACAGTGGTTTGGAGGTCAGCCCCTTACGAGAACTAATTTGTGTTTGTTTGCCTTTGTTTAGCATTGAAGGGAACATCTATGCACATAAATCCTTCAGTGGTGATTGGGCTGTTGTCCAACTCAGATGTTCCACAGAGTTTCACGCTTGTGCCTCAGAATTTGCCAAGAGAGAGAAAAAAAAACCTCACGGGAGGCCGCACAACTCCAGTTTAATGAAACCTTAAGAAAGTGAGCGGACACACAGTGTGACATTGGGAGAGACTTGTTTAAGGAGGATTAGAGTTGCAGTTGTTTGCTTCTGGTTGGGACCAGAACTGGGCAAGCCATGCATGACAAATCCTATAGATGTAAATGATGGGAGGATTTAGCTGTACAGGGGCTGAAGGCCTGGCACTCTGAAGAAAGGGGGGGGGGGNAGGATCTGAGCCATTTCATCCACTGAGCTCTGTGACCCTAATCAGGAAAATCTCCCTGAAGTGGAGAACTTGAGATGAAACCACAAAATGTCTGGAAGGAGCTGACTCCAGGGGAAAGCTGGGGTAAGGTAAGATATGGCAACTGGGCCTGGGCTTAATCTTGAGTGCTGAAACAGTTACGAGGAACTGCCCTAGATAGAGGCACTGATTATTGTAAATGTAGGCTCTAGTGTCTGATGAATCAACCTGCCTGGCTACCAAAACAACGGACTGCGTCTGGGAAAAAGAAAAAGATGGTGAGCTGTGGTGGCCCAAAGCATAATTCAGGACCTGTGTGTGTGTGTGTGTGTGTGTGTGTGTGTGTGTGTGTGTGTCCACAGCTGTCCTGCCACTCTCCAATCTCTGTGAATTTTGGCTGTTGGGTTGAACTGGCAGAGGAATGCTTTCATGTTGCTGCTTAGGAACTGGAATGGAAGTATTAAAGCAATTCAAAACATGACCCTAATTTATTAAAAGTCATCTGTTTGCTATAAGCGAGTGCTAATTAATGGCCATGGCTGGGGGGGTGGGGGTGGAGGGATGAGAGGCTGCACAGATGAGATGCAGAGACAGAAAGAGGGATTTAGAGAAAGAGAAAGGTTTGTGCGGGTTGGGGAATTAGAGGACACAGAGATGCTATACATTATTTACTGTCACATGTTTCAAATGGGATTACTTTTCAAGTTAGACAAGAAGGCTGCGTTCAAAAATCATTTGCACTTTCACAATGTTTTGATTAAGACCAATTTGCTGTATTTGTTTGGCGACTGGAAAAGCAGGGTAAACAAAACAGAGGGTGAGTTTCCTCTGTGTTTACTTTAACATGCAGGGAACAGCATATGTCTGTGTACCACTTATGACAGCAATTTTCTCCATCCCTGCGAGACGCATGGAAATTATTAAAGGAAAAATGTGCACTGTGGTAGTCACAGTTATTCTGGCAATCAGCAGGAGGAAAATGATGCCCGAGTAAGCCTTGAGGGTTTTTTTCTTTACATTTGTCCTGCACCTGGACTCATCCTGATCAATATAGGAACATTAGAGATGATTTTCATAATTTAGAATGCAATGTGCACTTTTCCTTTCTCCTGACCTTTACTTCATATTTCAATAATCAGATCCAACTGGGGTCAGTGGATATGACCAACCTTTCTCTTCTGAAATGAGACTTGAGTCTTGCACAGGAAACTGCAGAAGACCTCAGCTACGCAGAAGAACATGAAATACCTGGAGATTTCCTTTTCAGACAACCATCAGCCAGTTCTCAGACAATGGCAAGAGGAAGTCTTCTTTTCCCCGTACTGTCGAGTCTAGATTAAATCAGTATCTGCAGTCTGGAGCAACACATCAGCAGGCCAGAGAGCGTCAGGTAGCAAAGAGAAAGCCTCTTTCCCTGCTCCACAGACCTTCGAACACGCACATCCCATCTGCCACAGACCTGCTGGAATCCATGTTTGCACAGCTGCTGCTCTCTCAATCTTTCTCCGTATTGCAAACCATTTCTTACCCTCCCACTACAAGAGAATAACATTACAGAAGCCCCCAGGTACCACAGTTTCTGCTCGGCGTTGGAAGACAAGTAATTGAGCCCCTGGATGACCACGGCCTGACCAGCCCACCGGACGTCCGCTCTCACAGTTGGACCAGACAAGCTGGTGTCTTCACTGGAAGCACATTCACTTTTTTCCCCAATAAAGGGCTCAGATTCCCAGAAAAACACTTGGTTTGACTACATGACTGTCATCAGCACTTGATTTCTTACCGCCCACCAGCTCAGGCAATATATCTTTACATCAGTCTAAGTAAAACTGCTGACAGACTGTTGCCCAGTTCTGACAGTAATGTAGCTGTTTTATGCACCTCAACGTAAAGTGGCAGATGTGAGGTACAATATGAGATGCAACTGTTTCTCCAACCATCTCCATTCAAACTAGTATGTCCGTCTGAATGGAGCCTGTGCTGCTCCATTAGGAGAAGGAGAAAATAATGGTGTCCCATTTGAGAAGGTTTCAGTTTGTAGATCAGATGCACTCTGATGAACAACAGCTCACACTTGCTCTTGTTCTTCGCAATAAGAGTAGGGCATTAATTAAAATGGTATTCTTAGAGTTTAATTTAATTTGGTGCTAAGCACTCATTACTGTGGGGGTTTTGTCTCGCACTTCCCAGAGATCACAGCTCAGTTAGAAATTTTAAAGTATTGGATGCATTGCCATGAAATGTTGTATGGAAAGTCATGGTTCACCAGAGGAAGAGTTCTAATGATTCATGATCCTCTGATATTTCCTCTTGTGACACCATGAAGTTGACAGTTTGGTTTTGAGTGAAATACCTCAAAAACAGTTTCATGGGTTACAGTTAAACTTGCTACAGATATTCATGATAAAGAATTTTCTTTCTTTTCTGAGTTTTCCTTTAGTTTCCATCAGCACATCAAATGTATCACTTATCCAGGGAAATATCTCCACCATTGCATGATAAATGATATAGCCTTTGGTGATCCTTTGACTTTTTTTCTAGAGCTACCAGTGGGTTTCACCAGATTTTTGGGTATAAGTGAAATACTGTATCTCCACAACTACAGGATTGCTATGACTTTTGGTAAACACATTCCTGCACCCCACAGGATAAATTGTATTAACTTTCTTGGTCCCCTGACTTTTCATCAAGTGTCATCATCAGGTCAAATTTTCATTTAGTCTGATACAAATTTATGACCAAATACCAGCAAAACTTATGACTCAGCTGTATTTTGCTAATAAGTAAATGTCGGCATGCTAATACGCTAAACTAAGATGATAAAGATGGTAAACATTATACCTGCTTAACATCAGCATATTAGCATTGTCACTGTATGCTGATGTTAGCATTCAGCTAAAAGCACAGCCTCACCGCCTGTAGACCTGGCTGTAGACTCTTGGAGTTTCTGTGGGTGGTGCTTCTCCTTATGCCTTCTTATTGTTCTGCTTATTGTAAACATACTGCTGTTTCTGCTGCCAGAAATGTAAGACGCACCAGTTCCTTCATGAAAGAGGATCTATCTATGTATCTAAACTTAAAGTAAACTCAAACAAACTCCCTCTAATCAAGTCATGTAACTACAAGATTGAGCAGAACATCTTTGATCCTTGCCATTTAGACAATAGCAATCTTTTTGATGCAAAGTGCATTGAAATCATGTAAAAAAAAATCAAAATTCTTGAATAGGTTGTGCATCTGATATTATATATTTATCAGTGCAGAAATTAAGACAGCGGGTAAAAGAAGGTGGTATGAAAAACTCACTGGAGATAAATGAGAGTCATCTGGACCCATCAGGAATGATTTAATGAATTTGGATCCTCCTCTTAAAAACAAAACAAAAAAACAATTTTTATACCAGAGTCCTCTGTCTTGGTTAGTTAATCTGCTGGAGGGTGGGGTGGTTAATGTCAAAGATCAGAAATGTTTACATAAAAATGTTCCAAATCTGCTCTGTGGGAGGGTAGTGTGTGTCTTGGGTGGGGGTTCGTCTTAACAGGGCTGTCCCACGCAGGTTCAAGGTCAAGGTGAGATAAGGTTTCCCTCTCAGCCAGCAGTGTTGATAAGAACTCTGGGATATGTAAACACACTTTCACTCCCACTCCCGCCTTTGTCTCTCTCACACAGAAACACACACACTATCACACTGGGAAAGACAGGGATGGACAATCACATTGTGTTTCATATTTCAGAAAGTTGTGGACATTTTATCAAGCATGATTTATCTTTTCTATAAGTGGCAGATTTTCCTCTTTTCTCAGGGCAAACAGTACTGAACTTTTTTTCATAGATCAGAAGAAACCATGTACTGAATCCACACTCGCACCCACCCAAACACCCAGCCACACACAGCAGCCTGCTGCCTCCTCCCATAACAATACCATGTATTTTTGGATGGTGCCACTGGTCATACAGTTGGTGCAGTTCCAGGATATTTTTAGATGGACTCCCTCTCAGTATTTTGTTTGTGTTGTATATTTAAACAGACATGTTCCCTTCTTATTTTCTATACTTCTTTTGCCTTCCAGCAGTCAGTTATAAGCCTCTCTGCTGACTGCTGCTTTGGTGTGGCTGCATACACAGAAACACGTGTTTGAGAAGAAGGCGGCGGCACTGACAGGGTGTGGTAATAAATGTCCAAAATTCATGGTAGGCTGGGAGTTAAGTTTAGCCCACTTGAACTGGCAACTACCGGGGAGGCCCAGCAACAAACATATAGAGGGGAATGAAGGGAGGAGTGTGATAGGGCGAGCCAGAAATGCCCCTGTGTGAGAGACAGAGACATAGCCTTGTCATATAATCTGTCATCAACACCTCGACAGTGCTGTATCACGCTATCATGTCTATGTCTCTTTCTCTTTGCAGTTTATAAATAAATGGCACATGTGACTAATACATCTACTGCTGTCCACTGTCTAGACCCATTAGAGCAGAATGTTCTGTGTCTGCAAGCGGTGATTAATCTCAGTTCAGTGCAAACACAATTCAAATGGTACACACATTACAGTATGTGCAACAGAGCATGCAGCATATGAATGATGGTTTAGATGCTCCATGCATACAGAAGCACATACAGCACATATATGAATGCATGCACACCATTCTAGGCCATAGTGGCTGTATGAGTGTCCAGCATGAGTAGTTTATTAGCCACTCTAGCGGTGTGACTTCAGGGGTGGCAATGTCAGTCTGTCAATCTGTCAGTCTGTCTGTCATTCTGTCGGTCGTTCAGTCCACCACGTTGTTCCAGTCTGAAATATCTCAACAACTATTGACTGATGGATTGCCATGTACAGACATTCATGGTGCCCAGAGGATGAATTGTACTGACTTGGGTGATGCTCTGACTTTTCCTCTAGCACCACCATGAGGTTTACTTTATGGGGTTTTAGTGAAATGTCTTGACAACAATTGGATGGATTACAATGACATTTAGTGCAGATATCTATGATGGCCAGAGGATGAATCCCAAATAAATGAGAAAAAAAACCCCCATAACATCCCAGGTGCTTTGTGTTTAAGTATCTCTGGAGTTTCGATGGTTTTAGCGCCTCATTTGACAGGATTTCACAACAATCAACACACTGTGTGTTCAGCTCAGCATCACTGCCTGCCATTATGAATCCAAATGTATTCAGGCTCATATTTCTTCACCACACGCTTTGGAGCATTTACTGGCACAGGGTTGTCTCCCACATCACTTTTTCGTTTCAAAAACCGATCCATCCAACGTTGGCTAGCTAACAGTGGCAAAACACATTTGTCTCAACCTGATGATGTATCGTGATTGGCTAGCGATATTCAAACATAGCTGGTCATTGAAATTATGCATTTTAATTTGACGGTTTTCATTTATGTGAATTCTTGAGCACATTTAGACTAGCTTTGTAAATTACCAAGAAACATTTTTTTTATTTTAATCTAACCATTTGACAGTACCACTGCCTCCGTGGCCCACTAGATGGCGCTCTGAGGCCCACCGTTGGGCCACGGCCCACTGGTTGAGAATGGCTGCACTAGACTAAGATGGTGAACATGGTAAACATTATACCTGCTAAACATCAGCATGTCATTGTGAGAATGTTGGCATACTCACAATACCATTTAGGTCAAAGGAACGCTATGCCTGGCTGTAGACTCTTCTTGTTGTATTTAATGCTGCACAGCATTTCCCTCCACTGACTTCTGATTAGTTTTCACACTACATACTCAATTGAACCCAGAAATAAAATAGTATAACACCCTGACCTACTAAAATAAACAGATAAAACTCAACAAAACACTTTTATTTCAGCACACTTCATATACAAACACAGGTTTTTAAACAGGATTCTAATAGAGCAAGATTTATTTGCAGTAGACGGTCACTACAAGGTTTTCTTTCTCTGAAACAAATCGCTCCTCCGCCAGCTTCCACCAGGTGGGTGAGAAATTCATTCCTGTCATTCCAGGCTGGTGGCTGGGAGTGTCTTCACCTCAAGTGTTTGAACCAACCTGTTCTGGGACTTTATTATCTCTATTATCTCTTATGATGCAGAGCAGATCTGGCACCTTTGCAGTAAAGTAGACAATACATCCTGAATCATACAGTTTTCATCTGTGTTCCACTGATTATGGCAGAGCCTATCATCTATCTAAGAGTTTTGTAATGAAAGCGTGAAATAACTTTATTCCACATAAGTAGCACAGTGTAACTGCTGCTGGTGATGAAGGTGCCAGTTGTACAACCAAGTGCAAATCATTAAGACTTTACAGCAGCCTAACCCAAGCTTGTGTGGTGAAAATGTTTGCTCAGAGCCAATATTTAACAACAAGTTATGTACCAAATTGAAATAAATAAAATCTCAGAAACCATCATGGCCCCAAAAATGAAGCGTTCCCTCAGTGTTTGGGTTTGTGGGCTGTCTGTAGTGGTGAGGACTCAAGCTCTCTAGTGGAACACATTCATGCCCAGCATGCATAGCAGTGGCAGGGGTGTTTATGAAGCTGGCATTTCTCTGTCTTTCTCTCTTCTCTTTCCGATCTCTCTCTGTCACTCTCATTCACTGTCCCCCCCATATCTCCCTCGCTGCCCTGACAGCGGCATTACATGGCCTCTGCTTCTCATTTTGTAGGTCGAGTTTGAAACCCAATGCTGGCACCAGGAGTCACCTTCCAGGCATGACTCAAATGCCCACCACCAACCCCGTGGCCCTGTCGAGGTCAGGATCGAAGGTGGAGCTGTTGCACCGGGCCAGGAGGTGGAGCCTCCTCTCGTGATGCTTACGTAACTTCAGAACTTGTCGGAGGACATTGGGTGGGGAGAGCACCTCAAGGCACACGATCAAAGCACATCTCCATCTGTTTGATCAGTGTTGGGGCCGGATTGTTAGGTGGGCTTCACCTTGACCTTCCATAAACCTCGGTGACCTCCCCCAAGCACTCTCCCACTCCCACTCTGAGGATTCAGTTTCAGTGGAGCCATGTAGTGGATTCCCGTTATACACTCAGGGGCAAATTAAAGAAGCAGTGAGTGAGAGAAAAGGAATGGTTGCAATGAAGTAGCGAGTGAGTCTGGAAAAGAAGAGGTAAAAAGGCATAAATAGAGGGATGAGGTGGCAGTGAAGAGAGCACACAAGCGGACTGGTTTGTGCTTTTCCTGGTCGTCAGTGCCTCAGATTGATGGTCATTAGGGGTGTCTGTAGGTAAAGTGCCGTTTGTGTGTGGGCAGAGGGTGTTTGCTGACTTTGCAAGAGGACATTAGCAGTACAGAACCTGAGCCCTGCTTAGATCACCGGCACTGCCTACAGCCTGTCAACATGGTGGCCCTTAACATACTGTTAAGTCATACTGCCACAGATGGTCACATAAGCAGTTCCGACGTGCTCCTCCATCCACGCTTGTCTTACCCTAAAACTCTTTATTACAACTTGGGTATTATTGCAAGAGTTTTGGCCATCATTTCTATTGTTTATGATACCACTGTATGCATCAAAATCATTGAGATGGGAAGTTGTCGACACTGCTACAACTAAGTCCGGCCGGGTGAGAAACACAGATGATCAGACAGGTTGCAAACAAGCCAACAGTTTAATCAGATTGTCTAAACCACTTTATTTGGAGGCAAAACTGAGATTGTGTGCTCCTGAAACTGTGGGCCCACACAACTACAGTAAATACAGTAGGTGGAAGTTGAACCAGGTCATTCCATAAACTGATATGGACAGTTTGGGTAATGATCTTACAGTTTACCTTAGTTTTCGCTACCCAATAAATTTGGTTAGTCTGATCATCCGTGTTTCATGGTTGCACCCAGATCTCAGGAATTAACTTCATAAGTAAAATGCAATTATTACCAAAAGCAGCATGGCCAAAACTATGAAAATAATACCAAAGTTGTACAAAACTGTAATTTTCATTTTATTATTGTTATTTGGATCATCGCTTTAAACACTACAATTCTTGACCACATAGGTTTAAAGCTGCACAAATCAATATTTTTATATTAACAATGATAAACCCACTGTACCTGCTTAGCACCAAATGGCAGACAGACACAGTTAGAGACTAGCTGGTGAACATGGTGGAGCATTCAACAGCTAAAGAACCAGATATTTCCCTCAGGAGTTGGTGGAGACCAAAACAAAGCTAAAAGTGGCCAGAAACATGACTCCATATATGTAATATGACTTTATATATGTTATTACATGAACAGCTTGTTGTGCTGTGTACAAGAGGGCAACATCTTCAATTAATGCAGGTTTAAGATAGATAAGTTTAAGAAACACTGTTAACAAGCAGTGTTAATTGTCACTCCAATCACACACAAGCAACCGATAATCAAGAAAAAATACATCTGCAGAACTGACAGCAATTCAGTCCTCGTCTCAGTAGCCTACATGACTGCACCCTCTGTGACCCTGCTGCAAATAAAGGTGACACACGCTGTCACAACGTCAGATTGCACTCAGTCATTTACTTGCAGCCAGTGGCCCCTGATGTAAGCTTACACACATTAAATTCTTCTAGGTAACCGAATGCTGCGGGCAGCCATGCAGGAGCCAGCCTCCGTGAAACTGTGGAGGGTTATAAAAAGAGCGGAGTGCAAGCAAAAGGGCATGTGCTTTATTATATTGTGCTTTTTTTTTAATGTGCTATATTATATTGTTCGAATGGTATATATTGGTTTAACTGATTTAGGGCACGTCATATAGTTGGACAAGTTATAATTAATAGAAACTTATAATGAAATGTATAACAAATTATGTATGTGGTTGTCTAAGCTGCCTGATCCTCATTGCATTGTCCCATTGTCCTGTATAGCATTATGGAAACCCCCACAATGTGGCATTCATCTGGAATAAAATAAGCAGTATTGAGGAATTTTGATTGACGGCTGCAGCTGCCTTTCCTTTAGGCTATGTATTCTGCACATAGCAAAGAAATGAAAAAATGAATTGGGACTGAGTTCATTTTGTATAGAAAGAAAACTGATGGACCAGACACTTTCATTGGTATACTGTAACGCCTTCCTTAGCATTCCTAGTTGTTTTTGCTCCCTCTGGATTTACGAACACGGTGCTGCTTACGGTCTCATGAATTGTTCTGTTGAATTGATCTATGAGGACAGACCTGAGTTAAGCAAATCAGCTTTTTTTCAAATGTTTTGGCCACTGTAAACACTAACATATTATCATCTTTTAATATAAATTGATATGGCGAATGTGTTAGCAAACAGTGGCAAATTTCAATAGATACAGAGAAACTGTTACATCCCGTTAGTCTTTGTCTGTTTCCTGTTTTAATCTGAAGTCTAGTCTTTTCTGTCTTTTCAGTTCCTGCCCTCGTGCCTTAGCCTTGATTATCTACAGTTCCCATTAAACACCTGCCCGTGATACTCTCGTCAGCCTCTTCCCTATTTATACCAGTTCCCTTCCTTTGTTCATTGTTGGTTCATTGTACCTCTTACCATGTGCTTAATTTTCGTGTTCTTGTTTTGGATGTTTTTCTCATGCTTCTGTGTCCTGAACCTGCCAGTTACCTGTTGCCTGTCAACCTGCCTACCTGACCAGCATGTAAATAAATTGATCTTTGAACTGCTTGAGCCTTCCTGTCTGCATTTGGGTCCTTCCCCTGCCGCCTTAACTACGCACCCTAACAGAAACATTATTATTCAAATCCAATAGTAATATTCACTCTCCTTCTAGCTCTGTTTTGGTCTTCACCAACTCCTGAGGGAAATATGAGGCTCTTTAACTGCTACTGTAAATGCTTCACTATGTTCACCTGCTAGTCTCTAACTAACTTTGTCTGTTTGTCGTTTATCAAGGCTCTAGAACTTAAAATGGGTGCCTGCTGCATCTGGAAACTACACCAAAGAAAGCGCTGAGAAACCCCCCAAAACACAACAGCTGAAAGACACTAAAACACTCTATTGTTTATGTAAAAATGATTATAGTAGCTTTAATGCTAAATGTTGCTGCTTTCTCTGTTGATTATTGTAATTGAACTGATAATGAGAGCTTGTGGCAGACTCCCTATGTCTGCTTTGTTTAGTCAAGATTAACTATTTTTTGGCTAATGAACCTGATGCTTACTGAGCTTGGACATTAACTCATAAGATTTTATACTGCTTTCTATAGGTACTTTGACTGTAGTCAGAATTTGTATAATATTATTTTATATTTTCTTTGTCTTTAAACCAGGGTTGCTTTAAAAACACATAAAAACACCATCCATACTCTTTGTGTCTGTGTTTCACACATAATTATATTGAGTATATAGTGACTTGACGCACTCCTGTTGAGCCATGAAAAACTTCCTGACTGGGATTTTACAAATAGGGTCAAAGATAAACCAGCTATACAGTATAACAAGAATGTGTATAAAAGGAAACAAAAGGCACATTTTTCTGCAGACAGATAAAAAGAGGTAGAGAGAGAGGGAGAGGTCTGCAGCTCTGTCTCATGTGAATAGAGTGTCAAGGTGTTGAAATGGCCCATTGAGCCAGAATGTCAGCTGTACACAGCAGATAGGACGGAGCACCGATCTGTCCACAGCTTACAGCCGCTACACCGTTCTCCACAGCTTCCCAACCACCACCGACACTTCAGGGCCAGTGGAAACCTTGCCACTGCACACGCAATGCATACACACAGGGAAGCAGCCAAGTACATACATGTCAAGTCTACAGATACATTTTAATCTAAGTCAGTATGTTTTTTTTTCCTTTGCAACTCTGAAAATGAACCCGAGCCCACTTTGCCCATATTTTGACACACAAAATCCATTGCCATTGTGAATCCTTCAAAGGAATCTTTTGCTCTGAAATGCCACGTCCTTAACAGAAGTGCATGGAAAGCCTTCACAAGGCCAACATTGTTCCTCAGGCCTGTTAAAATGCACATGGAGACGGTGCTGAAGGGAAAAAGCCCTTACTGTAGCACTGTGGGTGAGAATTCAGGCCGCTGGCAGATAGGATCTTTAGAAGTGGGTGAACAAAAGTCTGTCCTATTTTTTATGAGGTATGATATTGGTGTGAAATACATTACCACAGTGGCATTGTTTTTTTTGAGAATGGGTGAAGACAAAATAAGCAACTGAAATATTTGGATCACATTGCCAAACACAAAGCAAAGTCTTTGTGATAAGAAAAACCAAAGCAGTAGGAGGCAACAGGAAATCAATCAACAATGTGAGCAGCTCAAAGGCATTGACATGTTATTCAACTTAACACACAGAGTTGTGCAAGAAGCAAACAGCCCAGGGTAAAGAATCCAAAGCCAGATATCGGTCTGTTAAGCATTAACTCCTCACGAATTTGTAACATGTTTTCAGGGGGAACAGAGATGAGTGACTGGTCTCATGCCACAGAAGCAGTGCATCACCCTAGACAGTGAATGGCACTTTATATGAATGATAAAGATCTCATATAAGGTGTCTGCAACGCTACACCATCCAGCCCGCCAAGTGGAAAGCTGCACTGCAGGTCTAATGAGCAGAGAAACAGCAATGTGTTCTACGCGCTCTGTTGATGATGGAGCTCCCACTAAAGCCCCAGCTAATTAAAAGCCACCACAGTGTTGCAGGATTGAGCCAAAATAGCCTCCAGACCCAACTGTTTGATGGAGCCAAACATGGCTGCCTTCTGGAGATTTCAGTCAAGTACAGAGACACACTGCAGGCTTAGCAAGAGGACGAAGAAAACATTTGTCTTTCAGTAGCAGTATGAATGAAAGCCATGGGAAAGTACTGCATGAAGAGGACGCTGACAAATGCTGAAAAGGTGTCACAGGAATGTGACTAAGTGAGTGATTCTTTAGAGGCACATTCCTCAGTCGGTGGACAGGTCCTCTAAAGTTTCATTTTTCTTTATTCTAGTGCTGGGATCTGCCTTATTATTTTTTCTTTCAAGATACTGACATTTAATTTAAAAGAAAATACAAATTGATAAGTATTGAAAAAGGTTTGATCAATGAATGGAGATCTTGTGACAGTGTGAAAGATGTTATCATCTTATAAAATATGATGCACTGATACATAGATTTAACTTCCCAACAGTCTAAATGGTTAAAATTGGCTCCAAATTGAGCAGTTTTATATAAATACTGACTATATATGAATACATAGGTACTGTAATCAAAAGGTAAAATAACATAACCCTCTAAAAGGGACCATTCTATATAATGGGTATTCTTACTTTGCATACAGTAGGCCTACTTACTGTACTGACATAATTAGTAATAATACATGCACTTTTACTTAAAACTGCACTAATCAATATTTTTATATAAACAATGGAAAAATGACTACATGTAATGTAAAAAGGGTTGGCTGTGGTGACAAACCCACAGAAAATAATCACCTGGAGCTTTTTAACGTCTTTTAGCTCATTGTTTTGGCAGACAGACAAGAGTTAGCTAACAGAGTTAGCGGCTAGTTGGTGAACACAGTGGAGTATTTAGCAACTAGCGAGAGTGAATATCGGACTTACATTCATCAGAGTGCCAGAAACATGACTCCAAATAAACGCTAACGTTATAACGCTAACGCTGGATGTGTAATAAGCGTGTGTAATAAATAAGCAACTTTATAAGGTGATAATGTGTCAATTTTGTGTTTACAGCTTGTTCTGCTGCCCCCAAGTGGCCAGAAAATCAATTAATGCAGGTTTAAGGTAATAATACATGTACTCAAGTATATTTCTGACTTTTACTTGTAATGGAGTATTTTCAGATTGTGGTTCTGCGAATTTTTACTTGAGTAAAGGATCTGAATATGTCTTCCAGCACTGATTACAGGTATAGGGAGAACTCCGTCCTCTCTATACCTGTAGCAGCTGGCAGCTGTTTGTGGGGTTTTTTCTGCAGATACATCACTCAATCAGCAATCAGTTCATCTGAGCTCAACAGGAATATTATGTTCATTGGTTCATTTGAGGCAACAGGGAGATTCGACTGAAGGGTATGATATGTGCAACTAAAACTATGGCTGGCTCAGTGAAAGTAAATGTAGCAATGTTTCAAAAAGGCGATAACAGTTCTTTCCATGCTGGTGGTGGTGCAACGGGTGGATGCAGACCCCCAGGGTGTGACGTGCCCCTCAGCAGCAACAGATCTCACCTCCCATCCAGTCCACGGCAGAGCAAACACAGGAACCACATCAAAGCAGCTGAGCCAGGCCACAGTGCCCCTGTTTACCGGTTTATTATTCTCCTCCAAAGGTTAATTACAGTGGGGCTTCAAAGGGCCGGCTGGCCATCTGCAAGGAATTTGAAAGATGAAGTCTAAAATTCCTGTCAGGCCAAACGAAAGAATAAACAGACCTATCAATCAGTACGCTGCTAAATTACACACCCCTCCATTGTGGTTTGTGGGGGGTAATGGCAAGTTAATGTCTTACTTAGAAAATAGCTTTTGACCATGAGGGAGGGGACTTGACACTTTCATAATCCAATCTGCAGCATGGTTCACGTGACGAGGCCATGTGACAGCATATCACTGTGTGAACAGGCATAAGCCAAATTAATGTGATATGCGCTGCTGGAAAACATCTTTGTCATGATGACAATTTGTCCATCATGAGTTTGCAGCACAGATGGACAAAGCAAAGGTTTGTTAAAGGGAAGAGAGTACGGAAAGAGAGAAAGAAGAGGGATCCTCTTTGTAGAAGAAAAGAGCTGAATGATAAGAGGAGACAAAAAAGAAAATACAAGGGAAAGGGGAAGTTATACAGGAATTCCTTCACACCTCCAGCCCTTCACCCAGCCAGGATTTTCTACCCCAAGCCGTGCAATAACTTGACGGGTGGCGACAGTGCATTTCAAGGCCTGCTGCTGTCCCTGGCAGCTCTCATTAGTGCTATGAATAGTCAGCTATTTGTGTTTGTGCAACTGAATCCTGGGCTTTTTATGACTGTTTATCATGGAGGGAATCTCACTAAGAGCCCTCCGCACTATTGGGTCTCACAAATAAATTATATCCACCGCCAGAGCTGGATCAAACAGTAGTTCAATAAGCATTTGTTTTCCTCTCCTCAGAGAACCACATGAGTGGGGTTTATTGTATCAGCATATTTAAAATAGAGTCTGGTCAATCATAGGAGAGCACACCACATTCACTTTAAAACACACCTCTCAGTTATTGTCTAAACTTTCTCACACTGATTGCACTGCTCTGTATAAACTGGCGCTGTGGTAAGCTTAAACAAACCACAATAAATAAAAGTGAATACTGCTTGGACTCATAGGTCTGTTTACCACTCGTCAACTTTCCCGAACCTGCAAACCACTTCTGTTTATTCTAATAAGGCACAGAGGGCTGAAAGAGAAGCATTAACTAGGTATAGTACTGCAGTTCCCCTCAGTCTGTATTTATTATTCCTACATGGAGGACAGGCGTGTCTAATTGCTTGTACAGGTATGTATGTGTGTGTGTGTGTGTGTGTGTGTGTGTGTGTGTGTGTGTGTGTGTGTGTGTGTGTGTGTGTGTGTGTGTGGTGTGTCCCAGTGTTGGGCTGTGAGTACACAGGCTGAATTGAGAAGAAGGTCCCTTGCAGAGCAGCACAGCCAGCCTAACTTTTTTTTAATGCTTCCTGCTTGTTGTTTTATGTGTCTACATTAAATGGAACCACATGCTATCAATCGACTACTACACATGTGGAGGAAATATTCGGCCTTGAAAACGCTGGGCCCACTTTGTTCGACACATGCCCAGGGAAACTGATAAATGAATCAGTGGAAATGCAGGCATCATCGCTGCAGCCATTTAATGCTCCTAAAACCCTCGTTATCCTTAAAGGTCTTTCTGTGCCTTGACGGGTTGACAGGCAGACCGGGGTGTGTTTCAGTGCCATGTGACAGTCTGGACGATGCAGGTGGCACATTTGTTGTGTGACTCACAGCAGCTCAGGAGTGTGTGTGTGTGTGTGTGTGTGTGTCGAGCACCCACCAAAAACATTAGACCTGCTCAGCCACCACACTCCCTACGTGCCTGTGCTAGCATGTTGAAGTGCACACACTCACACACACGTCATCAAATTTGTGTGTAGCAGGGAGCAACAATCCAACCGCATGGAGATGACTTGCACAGTATTATATGAGATGCAACATTCATGTCAGTGCAAAAGAAATTACATGCCGTCTGAAAATTTACAGAAAATTGGCGTGTAGGTGTGTGTTTAACAGTAATTGTTTCACTTTGAATGTGTTATGAATCAATTTTGGGAAACACACTTGCTTCCATAACGAGTGTTAGATGAGAAGATTGATACCACTCTCATGTCTGTATGCTAAAGATGAAGCTACAGCCAGCAGTCGGTTAGCTTAGCTTAGCATAAAGACTGGAAGCAGGGGGAAACAGCTAGCCTGGCTCTGTACAAAGGTCACTAAATCAGCCTACCAGCACCTCTAAAGCTCACTAATAAAACATGTGTTGTCTCATTTGTTTAATCCGTACAACAAATTAAGTGTAATTTGTAAAAGCGGGACAAATTCTTGGCCGGAGTGGTAACTACCCGGAGTCTCCGCTGGTTGCCTGGCAACCTCACAGTGACGACAAGACTCCAGGAAGTCACTGCTCCTGGCCAAAAAATAAGGTTAGATGGCCAGAGCATGGCTAGTTGTTCTCCCTGCTTGCAGTCTTTATGCTAAGCTAAGCTAACCCTCTGCTGGCTCCAGCTTCATACTGTATTGAATGGACACATATGAGAGTGGTTTCAATCTTCATGTCCAACTCTCAGCAAGAAAGCGAATAAGTGTATTTCACGAAATGTCAGACCATAGGTGTAAATTGCGGTATGGCAGGTATGGCAGGTGCCATACCTTGCATAACTTTAAAAAATAAATAAATAAATAAAAATAAGAAACTAATTTCACATGTATCGCCTTAAAATTGCTGTTGCTCCTGAGCAGCTGCCAGTGTCCCCTCCTCAGTGTAGCCAGGCGGCTAATACAAATGTTTTGCTGTGTTTTGAACAGCTCTTGTTTACCTACTAGAAATTAGGTCTTTATTTTCTGTGAAGTTTAAACAAAGATCCAAGGTGGAGTGTGGCTAGGGCCACATACCCGAACCCGACAGGCTTTCTGTTATTGAATTGAGTTGAAACAACGTCCCTGTGTCAGACTATTCCTTTAAAGTAATAGGGCAACATTTTGGGAAATATTCTCCATTAATAATAGGATAGTTTCTCTCTATTGGAACTAAGGTTGTCATTTTGTTGAGGGTCAGTAAGGTTCTGTAGATGGATAAAACACCAAAGCACAAAACACTGATGACTCAGAGCAGGAAGCTCAAAGATGCCGAGAATACCTGGAGCCACATGCTGACCAGAGATCCGGTCTCAACAAGGCCATTTGTGTCGCTCTCAGCCTGTTGCTTCACTGAATATAGCTTTGGACTGACCACACTGTTAACACAGCCTAGATTCTAATTTTCTATACTCTGCAGTGCGGTTACACACTAATCATGTGATAATTGTAAAAAGTTTCAACAAAAAAAAAGCAGGACCTGATCATGTCTGACACTAACATTTTGTTTTGAGTGACAGTTTAATTTCAGTACATTTGAATCAGATTTTATTTATACTACGCAATTATTAAGTAGAGTGTGAACATAATTTTATGCCAAATTATAGCAACATAGATGAATAATTATAAATAATATTATAAATAATTGTGATCTAATATGATTATTTTAGGAGAACTCATGCAGCCCTAGTATGTACTGTATAGCAACCTACAGAAGACATTGAGGTCAGACTGGTTGTGCACAAGAAGAAAAGAAAAGAAAAATATCTGAAGGAACAGGATGATCTCTGTGCTCTCTGCTCCTTATCAATTATCACACTGTCAACTCAGTTCAAATAAATCACTGCATACAAGATACAGCTACCACCTCACTCAACTGTACCCTAAGGAGGAGATTTCACTGACTTGGCAGTGGAAGAAGAGTGATGTTTTTAAATATATCCATCAGCAGCATCAGTAGTAAATCTTCATCATGTTTATGGCCTCCCGGTGCTGAGGGAGCAGGGGGGCAAGAATGTGTCCTTTAAAAATCCCTCGACTCACCAGTTTCCTGCTGCGTCTCTTTTAGTGCGGAGGTTTCGACTAAATACAAAGGTCTTCCTCAGTCCATCCTGTGTATGTAAATACAAACAAACTGAAATGCAAACAGTATGTAAAGAAAGCATGGAAATATACCCAATTAAACTCATGCATCGCCACATCTGTGCTGTGCAGAAGTGATTTAATCTCTAAGGAAACACGACCTTGCCAGTCTCGGCAGCTCGGTAAGAAAAAAAAACACTAGTTAAAGGAGTAGTACGACATTTTGGGAAAACACTTGTTTGCCAAGGCTTAGATGAGAAGGTTGATACCGCTCTGTTATCTGTCTATTAAATGTGAAGCTGGAGCCAGGAGACAGTTAGCTTAGCTTAGTTTAGCATAAAGACTGGAAGCAGGGAGAAACAGCTAGTCTGGCTCTGTCCAAAGGAGACTCCAGGAAGTCACTGCTCCCAGACAAGAAATTCTCCAGCACATAACTCCCCATAAAACCACAATTTGACATTTTTACACTTCAGTTTCTGTTCTTTTAACAAATGAGTTGTAACATGTTAATTAGTGAGCCTTAGAGGTGCTGGCAAGTGGTTACATTTGGACACAGTCAGGCTAGCTGTTTCCCCCTGTTTCCAGTCTATATGCTAAGCTAAGCTAATTGTGTCCGGGCTCCAGCTTCATATTTAACGAACAGATAAAAGAATGGTTTGAATCTTCTCATCTTTAACACTTTCTAACTGGACTTTGCACTGAAAGCCAATCACTGCACCCCTCTTTCAGAAGAAATATGCTACAAAAACCTCAATAACAACAAAGAATACTGACGAATACTATGTCAGAGTTTTATACCCTGTTGTAGTGAGTTATTGCCATGACTATGAAATAAAAGCCTTAAAATGAATGTCAAATAATAATAACTTAATAATAACATAATATTTATCAGCATTGAAAATTCCTTATTGTTTGTGATTCCATTAATTTTTTATTTAATTTAATTTATTTTTATAATTATTATTGCAGTATTTGGGTGATTTGCTTAGATCAAAACATGAGTGGGACAGGCAACACATGAGGTTCTATGGCTGAGGTGAGACCACCATTGGAGATAAGTGCCACCACTTCCCTTACTCCTGTCCACAAAAATGTTCATGGTAATGTTCATGGGAAATGTTCAGGACTGCAATTTACATAGAGGATGCAAATGAAGTGCTCCAAAAGTCTTATGTACAAACACCAGGCAGTCTAAACACTGTGCAACATGCTCCAGTATAATTGTCAGGGCACATTACAAAGCTGCCTGTTAAGAAAACAACTGTTTAAGTATGATTACATGCAGCAGGCAGGTTGAGAATTGGAGAGTTGATTCACAGGGACAAGAAGTAAAGCTCAGACCCAGATTAGCAAAATTGTGCGTCTGAATCTGACCCTTTAAACTTTATCTCTTTTCTGTCTTCATATAACTCCCCATAGATGCCTTCAAGATCATTTTTTTAACAAAAAGAATAGTTCTCTTGAAGAAAAAGGCAGGGTAGTCTCATGAAAATGAAGGAGGGAATGTGCTGACTACAGAAACCTCTCATCTCAAACCTCAAGTGCCATGATAACTCTCAAACTGTCAGTCAGCAGCCTGGAGCGCTGGAGTTGAAGTATCTTCAAGTTACAACTGAAATGCAATATTTGACCAGCAGTACAATACATTCAACAAGATGGTAAATACAGTTTGGTAGAGTGATGACGCAGATTAGGGGAACTAAAATCATATTTAGACGCCCACATGACAAAACAACCCAGACTTCCACTGCAGCTATAAATCAGTTCTGCTTTTTAATCAGTCAAAGAAGAAAAATGAACATCCCACGGCAACAACTGCACATTCAATTCATTAACCGAGTTCTTACAGTAGGGCAGCACGTACAGAGTGGCATTTAAAAAGTCATTTCTAATTCCACTGAACATAAAACTTGAGCTGTCGTTTGAACTCCGCCCCGTCCCATTTTCTTTGCGGTGTTTGGGCTTTGTGAGGGATAAAAGGGGCCAGTGAAAATGGATCGGGGATAATGGACCAGTTGGCTCACACAGCAGAACAGCGAATAGAAACACATTGTTCCAAATCCCTCTTCTCCAACTCAAATAGGGCCCACGGTTTAACGGCAGAGTTGCACTTGCCACAAGGCTCTTTATAGCTTACATATGCACAAATCTTATTATGACTTTCCTCTTTGGATGCTCGGGGGCTAATGGATACAGTCAATGTGAAAATATTACCATTGTGGAGGGAAATGACCCATGAAGGACTGACTAGGAAACAGCTTTCTCACTTCTGTCTGACCCGCTGTACCCGCCTGCCGAGCTTGACGGACAGAGTAAGGAGGCAGCAGCTACTATGTTCTGCTGCTGTTGGCTGCCTGTTAAAGCCGCCCATAGGTCAGTCAGGGTCAATGTGGACTGGTGGGACAGCGGTTAGGACGTGACCTCAGTCCAGGCCCACACAGCTGAACAAGACTCGCTGCCAAAACCAGACTGAAGCTCAAGTTTGAACCATCATATCCTGTGTATAAATGGGCCACAGTAGCATCTCCTACTCCCTTAATCACTGCAGGATGAATTCTAGGAAACTAAATTGCAGCGGTTTGTCTAGACGGGACACCAGAGGATCGAGTTCCAACCAGGTTAAATAATATTTCCATAATATTCTTGGTGTACCAGATGGTTTGCTACTGTGTGTGTGTACTGTAATAAGTGCCAGAAAGGGGCAGAAAATCACATAAAAGTTTAGCGTACTTGCCAATGACTCACATTTTACTGTAGCTGGTACTTGTTGAGGTAACTCCACCTAGCTGGTATCACCAACAGCTTAAATCAAAGATAACAAATGTGTTGTTTCCCCTGTGAGTCAGACTAAATGGGTTACCAAGCCCAAATCGGTAGCCGTGACCAGCAGTACATGACTGCTGCCTGCTTTTAGAAAAACACATCCTGGAACGTAGCAGCCACGCTGACAAACTGCTGTAAAGGTTTCAGAGTTCAGCCACTTTAAAACACCAAGATATCCTTTACATGCAGCACAACACCTGCATAACACCAATATATTGAGACAAAGGCATTGTTGAGATTTTGGAGGCGTGTCTGTTTACTCAAATGCACACCTCAGCGACCTATACGATTACCCATAACACCCTTCTCTGCATAGATCCACAGAGACGTTTACTTGCATCTTTGCAGAGTTGTAATTCCAGCCTTAGCCTGCTCTCCTGTGTAAAAGAAAATCATGCTATTAATGGGAATGTCAAGTGGAATAGAGTTAAATAAGATGAAAATTGTTAAGGCGAACTGAAATTAAAATACTGTAGATTTTTGCTAAGAAGTTAGTATATATACTGGTGTTTGGTTTGACAAATTGAAATTGTAAAAATTAAGTTTTATATCTCTTTCTGCAGCACCCACAAGAACAATGTTGGTACTGGCAATTTGATTGGTTCAAATCTCTCAGCAGCTCAGCATGTTAATGTAGAATTACTTTCCTTGCCAGCTAACAAACCAGCAGATTAACTCACACACTACTGTACATCTCTGAGCTCAGTGGTGAAGAGGTGCATGCATGTTATTCTGTTGCATATGTGTGCGAGAATGCAATTTCATTCAGTCTAACAAGTTGTGGCAAGAGCGTTTGGTGTGGCACTGCAAATACGCCCACTCATGTGTTAATGTGTGTGCGTGTGTGTGTGTACAAGTTGAGACATGGGCATCTAAACACAGTCTGTTTACCCACAGCTGTGTTGAGCAACAGCTCTGAGATGTGTGTGTTGCAGAGAGTATCCTCCCTGTAGCCCGAGGCCAGACAGCGGCTGCAGAAAACAAGAACCTCTGTCAGCATGTGTCACGGCAGACAAGTCTGACTCACAAGTCTACCATCAACAAGAGCTTAAAGGCACTTTCGGCACTGATCAATTTTAAAAAAATGTTGCAGTCTGTCTCTGACGTTTCAAAAGATTTCCATTAAAGACCTGAAGAGATTCAGGATCTGATGGTAAGATGACCATTTAGCTCTCCAGCAGGGTGAATTCTTCCAGGGGTTGAAGTGGTTTTCACTTTGGATCCTTGAGCTGAAAATGTAACCGGGAAAAATGTGAGGAATTTGCTTTCCTTTCATGTTGTTACTTGGCAGTGTCCTACACACAACTGTAAAAGCAGGGCTTGAAACTGTCTCTGCACTCATCCGCTGTCAGATGACAAACAGGGGGTATGAAGTTTGACATGTGCTGGGAACCGTGATGGACACACGGACGTTAACTCGCCAGCCTATCTCCTAATATGGCCACCCACTTCAAATGACATGACTGGGCCAGGAGGGAAGAGAGCGAGGAAGGAAGCGCCAATCAGCGGAAAGAGATCCATCTCCAAGAGTTCAAAGGTCAGCACTTCATTGAAGAGATAATGTCAGACTGAAGATGGAAAAAAGAAGATGTGGGGGTGTGGTCTGAGACAGAAAGAAAGTGTATGAGTAAGTGAGTAAGTGCGTGTGTAATGAATGAGTGGCTGACTGAAACTGAGTGACTTTGAAGGATGAAGAAAGAAAATAGGACACTGTGTGGTGTGACAACTACGCAGCATAGAGATGAACTGAAATTTGAATTCTTCTCACTTTTTGTGATAGGAAATACACAAAAATCCTATCTGTGCATGTTTGTCTATGGTTGCGATGTCTATGTACAGTGGGGCAAAAAAGTATTTAGTCAGCCACCAATTGTGCAAGTTCTCCCACTTAAAAGATGAGAGAGATCTCCAA
>LKNJ01002844.1:5080-59070 GCA_002120245.1 Maccullochella peelii | reverse complement strand
TTGGCGTTTGGTTTGACAGTAACTTAAGCTTTGAGCAGCACACAACAAAGTTGTCAAAGCAGTCATGTTTTTATCATCTTAGAAATATAGCCAAACTACGATCCATTTATCTTTTAATGACACACAGACCATTTTACACGCCTTCATCTCCTCACGTCACGTCAACCTGTTCACCTGCCTCAACCAAAAATCTATTAATCGACTCCAGACTGTACAGAACTCAGCTGCTAGGCTTTTAACAAGATCCAAGAGAAGTGACCACATTACGCCTGTTTTAGCCTCCTTGCACTGGCTCCCAATATGTTTTAGAATACATTTTAAGATTTTACTGTTGACTTTTAAGGCTCTCCATGGCCTCTCTCCATCCTACATATCTGACCTCCTAGTCGCATACAAGCCAGTACGTAGCCTGAGATCCTCGGACAGAGGTCTTTTATCTGTTAACGAAGCACGGCTGAAAACTAGAGGTGACAGAGCGTTTGCAGTCAGAGCCCAAAGATCTGGAACGGGTTGCCTGAAAATCAGTGACCTCTTTTTTTTTATCTGAGAGCTTTTCCTGATTTTTCTTCATTTTTACTGACTGTCCGTTTGCTGGTTTTATATGTTTTTATTTGTTTAATTTGTTTTTTGAAATTGGTTCACTTGTTTTAATTGTTATTAATCTATTGGAAAATGTTTATGATCTGCTTGTTGTGAAATTGTTGCCTTGTGTGACGCACTTTGTAATGTGGTTTTAGAAAAGTGCTCTATAAATAAAGATTATTATTATTATTATTAATAACATTTTTAACAGTTTTGGTTATTTTACATGAGAGATTTCTACATTTTTGTTTTTGTCCTTTTCTCACTGGTCTGAAGTGGGGCTGGGCTCCGTTGGAAAAAGGTGATGTCATGTACTTCCCTGCACCAATCAGAATTTAGCAACATTTGAATCAGAATCTGATGACAGTAAGTGTGTTGTTTGCTGAGTTTTGGATTATTAAACTCTTAATAATAACTAAGGATGATGTTTTCCATAAAACTTGAAATTTGATTGCTACTTTTAGTGACGAATATTTAATGTATACAGACATAGTCAGAATAGCCCGGTTTTCAGGATCTTTAATATTTTGCTAAAAAAAGGTATGAGAGTTAAACATCAATCACAGATAAGGCAGTAGAGGACAGGGTCATTTTTAGTATAGATGCAAATACAAGATTATCTACCAATAGAACTAAATGTGACTTCCATAGCTAGTCATGCTGTGGCACTAAATATGACTGCAGAACATGCCAGGACACCAATCACATTCTTTCTATGGAAGCTAAACAATGCTGGATGGATGTCTAGCAACACTAACATCTACTACTCAGGTCTGAAGTGTGCTTTCTCCTCGAAAGAGATTGAACAGAGAATGAAAGGAAATAAAAATCAAACATCTCCTTCTTGTTGCTAGCAAGTGAGCGGCAGAGCTGCTGGGGAGGGTTTAAAAGGGGAAGAAAAATCGACAACATATTTGAACAGATTGTGAAAACAATTCCATCTGTCGCCTTTGGCTCGCTACCACTCACCAGATGGAGGACTTATCATTAAGAATGCTAACTGCAAGAATGCTGCCAATTGGCTCCTACAGACCTTCACTATTTCTCCTGTGACTGCATTACCAAACAAAAGGCCTGACATTATTTAGTTATTTCTGCATTAAAGTAGTGTCTGTTTAAGTAATCTATAAGGCCAGCAGAGAGCAGAGTGCAGTTCAGTAGTTGGTTCAGCTAAAAACACTCAGCCACACAGCACAGCTAATCTCAGGCTCTGCTCAGGTGAGGAAATTAAAACTGCAGGCTGTTTATAAGTCCCAGGCAAAATCAATCTTTTAATTAAGTACATCAGTGCATCTTTAACAAGCATGAATAATTTCACACAGGATTAGAGAAATTAACAGAGCATAGGAAGTAGTAGTAACTACATATATTAACGTAATTGTCATAATTCCCAACTGATTAATGGCATATGTTCATATGGGAGGTTTTAATGTCAGCACTGTGGTGGTAGCAGGCAGCAGTAGGCTACATCATGTCCCATTAGGAAGAGCATTTTATCACCACCTACCGTTAGCCTCTTGAACCCTGAATTTGAAATTGGCTATATAATTGTATCAAATGAATACAGAGTATATAAAATATTCACTCCCTTGTACTTTTTGGCTATATTTAACTACAGTGGAAGTAATAAGAATTTTTGCACAGAACTAAAGAATCCTAAATGGCAAGGTGAAAACACCCCTGTTGGGCCCAGTACTGGCCCAAATATAAGAACCAATTGGATAATTATGAGGCAAGATCTTAAGTTATAAGGAGTGTCTTTTTTATATGATTTCTAAGTGGAAGTTTATCAACTATGGCCGTGCCCTCCATGACCAGAGATACTGCTACAACAAGGAAGCATAAGTTGCACTGACTCCAGCAGTATGTGTATGATGTTTGAGTGGCTCTGAGAAGAAAGGATGCCATTTTAGATGCAAATTGCTTCAATCAGGCTCAAAGAGTTGAACAAAGTGAAAGAACAATAAGGAAAACTGGTTGCAAAGTGTCCAATACAGTAAAAGTGATAAACGAAGCTGATAATTTGTAAATAGAATAAATAAATTATTATATGAAATGGATGAAAATCATCAATATATCTAAAGCACTACGAAATCATTCTCTATCAAAACTTATGTTGCAACAAACGATTCTCAAAATTGGGCGAGAGGCAAAGTACATGCTGGACAAGTTACCATTGCTTTCTAGTACAACTGATGGCAAGAAACATCAAAATAAATAAGAATGTTTCAATAATGTTGGAAGTAGGCACTTTATCTGATCAATGAAATTTTCACCAATAGTCTCAATTCTGACAGGCTTCAGTTATGCCACACGTATCCTCAATGGTAAGACCCCGTCTCCACCCAAGGTCAATGTCAAACACAACCTTTAGGTGTGGATACATGTCTTATGCTCTAGCTCCACAGATTGGCTTACTAATGAAAACTGAAGCCCCAACAAGACCCTCAAATTTGGCTTTATAAATATCAGATCATTCACCCTGTGGTACTCAATAAACTACCTGATCCTTATTCCCAATTTTCAGAAGAATTTGGAAAATTCTAGCTGTACTTGGTGAGCAATTGCCTGTGGTCCTGGCTCCTTTCACTGCAGCGACAAGACCTCTTGAAAATTGTACCAGTAACTTAAACACAGCCCTTTCTAGTCTCCTGGATTCAGTTGCACCTTATTCTTCCAAAACTAGACGGTCAAGGAGGTCTAAACCCTGGTTTACCAAAGAAACATGTGCTCTTAAGCAGGTCTGCAGAAGAATGGAACATGAATGGCGCAAATCAAAACTGGACGTTTTCTACCTCTCATGGCACGAGTGTGTATTAAATTACAAGCATGCTGCAAAAGCAGCCTATTCTCTCGCTTTATCAGAAACAATAAACGCAATCCTAGATTTCTCTTTGACACCGTAGCCAAATGTACTGGAAAAAAAGCTGCCTGTTACTAAGTGCTAAATGATGTTCTGTTTACTATGGATTCAGATTCAACCTCAGTACTTCTACTACTGGATCTCAGTGCAGCTTTTGATATCATAGATCATTGTATACTCCTAGACAGACTGGAAAATCAACTTGGCCTCTCCGGCCTTGCTCTCACGTGTTTGGAGTCTTACCTATTTAAAAGAACACAGTGTGTGTCCTATAATAATACTATATCAAAGAACAGAGTACCTCAGGACTGGGTTCTTGGACCTCTGCTTTTCTCTCTTTATATTTCACCTCATGGCCAAATTATATGCAGTCATGGAATTAATTTCCACTGCTAAGCTGATGATACTCTGCTGTATGTGCCTGTAAAGGCGGATAAAAATTCCCAGATTATTAAATTAGAGGCCTGCTTTTCTGCTGTGAAAAACTGGATGTCACGAAAATTACTGCTTCTAAATTCTGATAAAACTGGTCATTGGCCCGGCTCAACATAGACAACCGTTTGATCAGTTAACAGTAACTCTCGACAACTGTTTGATTTCTCTAAGTTTGACAGCCAAGAATATCTGTGTTACGTTTGATCCTAGCCTCTCTTTTGATCAGCACATTAAAGAAAAAAGACGGCTTTTTTCCACCTATGCAACAAAGATAAAATTAGTCTGTCGCTGATGCAGAGACTAAAATCCATGCCTCTGTTTCATCCAGACTTGATTATTGTAACGTTTTGTTGTCAGGTCTACCACATGCTTGTACTAAAAGGCTGCAGCTAGGATCTTAACTAAAACTAGAAAATTTTACCATGTCACATCAATTTTAGCTTCCCTTCATTGGCTCCCTATCCATGTCAGATCAGACTTTAAGGTGCTTCTAATGACTTACAAACGTGTAAATGGGCTCGCCCCTTCATACCTATCTGATCTCCTTAAACCTTATATTCCATCCCTATTTTGATTACCTTGTACCTGTTTGTTTGTATCCCATAAGCACAGCTGAGAGTCCTCTCTCTCTCTCTCTCCCCTGGCTGTCTGCACCTCTCTCCATATGTTTTTGGATCTGGATCTTTTTCCTCCAGGAGATTCAGCCTCCCCTTTTTTTGCAGTTTAGCAAACTTTTATTGAGTGACAGATTAGTCCTTCTTGGCAGTGGCTTTCCTCATGGCAGCCAGTACGTTGCTCAGCTCCTCTCGCTTTCTCTTGGCCCAAATGCGAGTGCCAATACTCTTCTTGATAAACTTGAGGACTCTCTTGTCCTTTGACACCTTCAGTAGCTAAATGGCTCGCCTCTCATACGAAGCTAACACACACATCATGTCTCGAACAGACTTGCTGTGTTTGGTTAGACACCCACGCCGGCAACTGTGTTTGGCAGAAGTTACATTTTTGGTGACTGGGTGGCCATTGTTAAGGCCAAAGGCCATGGGGTAGCGGATAGCCATATGTGCTGTCTGTGTGCATGTTGTCCCCTTTCTCCTATCTGCATGAATGGTGTGCTTGAGTTTTGGGTCTTGTCTGTTTTTGTATTCCGTCCTCTTCCAGGTTTCCATGATGGAGAGAAGGTCCTGTGGCTCAAGTCCTATCTGTTTGGAGACACCTGAAGTTGCTCGATGTCCTCCCAGGTCCATCCTTCATATATGATACAATCTATTTATAATTTTGTCATCATGATTGTTGATACTGTCAATTTATTATGTTGGTCTATTCTGTACACACATCATCTATTGCATGTCTGTCCATCCTGGGAGAGGGATCCCTCCTCCTGTTTTTTTGGGGGGAGTTTTTCCTCATCCGAATCGAGGGTCTAGGGATAGAGCGTGCCCCTTGAGGCAAATTTGTGATTTGTGATATTAGGCTGTATAAATAAAACTGACTTTACTTTACTGTCTATTATTTAAACCTTAGATATACCATTACATCATTAAGAAATTGTTTTGCTGTTTACTTATTTCATTCAGAATTATCTACTTGTGCTTCAACTTACTATTTCACAACAACACCTTCACTTAATTAGTGCATTGATGAATTAAATCACGGGGAGCATCAGGGAGGGAGAAATAAAACCTGCTGACAGTGAGAAATGGTCAGTATTAAAACCCTGGTTGCATTTCTTTTAAATACCACACATTGAAGAACAAATGTGTGTTAATGAGTTGTCCTTGCATGAAGCTCAGTCTGGATAGAAGAGTGTTTGAGAAAGTCTCTATCTTTAGCAGGGCTGTGTAAAATCAGACAGAGTGTGCTATGGAGCATTAATTTTACAGCTGCGACATTACATACATGCGAAATAAAATTCAGCTAACAGGATGACTTTAAAGGTTTTCCTCCAGTAGGCACTACCCACTACAGGCCATGAATAACAGCCACAAGGCTCTCAGCTTCATCAAGGTGGCACTGGGCCATGTTAGCCCTTTTGGCCAAATGTAAATATGTGTATGTGCATACACACATTCCTTCCTGTCATATACGAACTCCCCAACACACACACACACACACACACACACACACACACACACACACACACACACACACACACACCAGAGCCTTGGAGGCCAGCAGGAGGTCGATTAGCCAGTCCTGATAAATTAAAACATGGCTTTAGAGAAGTGCCAGTGCTTGGGTGCCCCGGTAAAAGCATTAAAAATGCAAAGCAGGGCCCTTTTAGCGTCTGCCATTGCGCGCCTTGCATTTGAAGATAAATGCTGCATTGAAGTGCCTCGCCCGAGTGGCTGTGGCTGCGAGAAAAATCAGAAAGCTGCTTAATCCCTGAGAGCTCCAGCAGGGTCCTCGACACATGTCTGGGCCCAGGGTTTCCGAACCTGAACAGAAAAACACATTAACCCAGACTGCCACTGTGCTTTAACACTCCGCTATTTCCCCTCTAAGACAGATAGAGTGCAGAGAGCTGAGAAGTGACTGAGACACTCCTTTTCTTTGTTCGTTTCTCTATTTGTAACAGAGACTGTAGTCAGGAGCAGCTTCAGTGGAATTGACTCTGCTGTGAGCATTCACAGTCACAAAAGGAAAGTTCCCTCAAGTCCCAGGCGAGCAGCACTGGGTCACATATTGACAGTGGAAAAACAAAGGGAAGTGAAAGACAACTCCAGCCCCCCTCCTCACCACCAAGCTGTCAGATATCAATCTGGAGTGTTTCTTGAGGGAGCGGGGAGGATGCTCTGTATCGCAGGATCCGAGCATGGTCGGTACAGATAAGTAGGATTCAGTGAGGGATGGAGAGAGGGTTCTGTTCCTTCTCACAGCTGAGACAAAATGTTACACTACAAGTTGACACAGTCCACATACTGTCGCTCTTTTATGGCCAAAGAAAGGAAACTGAACATTTATGGCAATATTGACACAAAAAGAGACAATGTTCTAGCCTAGATGGCCTTCAAAACTGTCTAACTGCATGAATATCCTGAAGACATTCTGGGAGATCAAGGATTGTGGATTTTGTCCCCCATCACTTACATTAAAAGTACATTATGAAGGGACCTCTTAATGGCCAGTATGAACACGAGGGATGATTACATCAAAACCTGTTCTAGAGATTGTATCTTAATGACTGTCAAGTGCATAAAAGTCATTTGATTATTTTTTCATAAAACCACTCTAAATTGGAAACTCCACCTCATCACTTTGTGCAGTGGATGCAGACATCAGTGCTTTAATTCTTTGCAGGCCTGATGCTTCGTTACCGAGAGATTCTTGCCTTTTGAGTTTAATCCGTTTCTGCTTCCTCATATTTCTATGAGTCTATTTTTAAAAAAATACCTTTAAAATTACTAGACTGCCCTACAGAGACAATGCAAACCCAATTCTCAAGAATTTTTGAGGGTTTTTGGAGTGTGTGACAGCACAGACAGACTGATTTTAAAACTTCCCTCTAGGAAGCCTATTTGTTTAAATTATTTCCCAGCAGACTCTTCCTGCTCTTGTCTCTTGCCTCTAACCAAATAAGTAATTATAAAATAGTAAGTAATACAGCAAAGGATAACAATTTTTACATTCACGTTGAAGTATCTTTTTCCACCAAGAGCAAATCCAGATCTGTTTTGTTGTTGCCATTGTGTTTTTTCCACTGACTTTTGTATTCAGTCACACTGCCTTCTGTAACAAAAGTTATTTTGGCTACAAATGTGTTATTTGGTGCTCATGGGAACACACTGTCACCTTGTGCAACTTTCTGATGAGAAAGAGAAAGACTAATGAGAACCCAAGTTAATTAATTGTAATCAACACAAATCAATCAATTAGCCAACACTGACATCAGTTACACTCTAATTAGAGTGGAGAACGAGTTGAGCATACAAACTTTTCATTACTTTTAGCCGTAACAAGAGCAGTTCTTTTTCTCAGAACGTCATATATTTCTACTGATCATATTTCCAGTGTGTCTATACACACCGTGCCTCTCACTTGATGTTTCTTGGGCTCTGGCGACATCTCCTGTGGGATGAATTTGATAGGTCCCTTGATCTGCCTCCTGGACCTCTTGGTGCCGTCGGGTAGTGTCTCCATGGCGATATCGGCCTCATCGCTGCTGGCCTGGTCACACTCTGAGCATTGCCTGAGGAGAAGGAAGAGAGCTCCTCTCATTGAACTGTATTGATTTTATTATCACAGGCCCAAATCTTTTGTCTTAACTGTAAAAAAATAAATAATAATTACATAATAAATTATAATAAATAATTACATTACATTCATGAAAAACACAAGCAACACAATATGGCTGAGTGAAAAAGAAAGTCAAGATACCAATATGTTTCACCACTTTGGTCCAGACTGAAATATCTTGACAAATATTGATTGGATTGTCATTCAATTTTGTACAGACATTCATGGTCCCCAGAGGATGAAACCTAATGACTTTTTCCCTAGCACCACCATAAGGTTTACATTTGCAGTTTTGAGTGAAATATCAACATACAACTAAAACTATTGGATGACTTTCCATGAAATTCAATACACACATTTATGTCCTCCACAGGATGAATGGTGTGAACTTTGATTTCAATATTTAAAAATAAAGCAAAATTACCATGTTAGCTAGCTCTAGCTGATATGTTCTGATGAGAAATGCCATCTACTGACTGTTCATCCACCACCATCATCAGGTCACAATTTTTATTTGTCTGGTACTTTAATACCAGCAAAACTAATGACATTCCCATCAGCCTCAGCTGTACTTTGTGTCAGCATGCTAGCACGCTAAACTAAGATGGAGAACATGGTAAACATTAAACTTGTAAACATCTGCATGTTAGCATTATCATTATGAGCATACTAGTGTTAGCATTTAGCTCAAAGCACCACTGTGCTTAAATAGAGCCTCACAGAGGTGCTAGCATGGCTGTAGACTGTTTTTTGTAGTTTGTGATGTTGTTGCTGTCATTGTTGTTTGTGACTGCAATATATCAAAAAGTGTTCCTGAAAATTCTAATGGTATCTTGAGCACCCTCTTTTACCAAGCAGTACCAGGCACTAAACTCAGGTTAACCTCAAGTTCTTCTGCATTTTTAATAGCGTTTCCACAATATTTCTAAGTTCTGCTGTGCTCTTGGCTCCATTTATAGCCGACTTTGCCACATGGATAATTGCAATCAGATGCAAAATAAGGGCAAATTGCACTCAGCTGCAAAACTTTATGGGTGTGTTTGCACTGTGATATCATTAGAGTAATATATTTTGTGAATCGGACCTTGAGACAGGGAAGATGGCATTTGCAAGTGACACGCAATTCATGGTGCTATAGGCAGCCGCAATCCATTCTTTGTAAATTTGCCCGAGTGTGTATCATTTAAAGTTCAAACCCTGAAACCTTTTAGGAAACAGTTGTATACTGAGTGGAGATGATGGTCACTGTGTTTTGGTGCTGATGATGACATCCCCATTTATGGACAGGAGGACTAACGCACTCAGTATTTCAACATGAAGAGAAACCGAGAAACATTCTCAGTTCCGTATTTGGAAAAATCTATATCCAAACCTTATCAGAGGTTCCTGCCAATACACAACCCTATTAGATAATACTGATATTTACTATATTTACTGCATCAAGTCAAAGTTAGACCTGGGAATGGATACTGCCTAAGAAACAGTAAGGCAATTTCCAAATACAAGCTGCTTCTGCCTCCTCTGTTTGTTGTAGCAGTCTCTGTGTGTCTCTGTAATGAGCTATGACTCTGCATCCACACACTTTTATGATTCAAATGGTTTTTAATTTTCACCCAATAAAGCAAAAGAGCTTCATGCTTAAAATGAATTCTAAATGAATTACTTCAGTCACAGAAAGATTGTGTTACACAAACTTGTCCTGTATTGTAAGACCAGCTGCATCTCTTCATTTCTTTCAATTACTAGAGAAAAGGCTTGTCTCTTTTTCATCAAACAGTGGAAGAAGTAGTTCACTAAGCAACAGAATATCTTAGAACTATCATATGTGGAAAATCAGTTGCACTAAATCTCCTCTCTAGATAAGGAACTGCAGCAGAGAAGCGACCGTGACATTTCCACCATCTCAGCATCCGTCATCTGATAATCCTGCTGCCACTGACTGACCAGGTCAGGACTAATATGAATAAACATAAACTCTGGATCCTAATGGGTTACCACTCCTAGAAGACAAAGAATGAATACGAAAAGCAATCCCTGTTCATACTCACATAATAAAGGTGTTTTATGATGTTAGTATCAACTAGGATTGTCAAAATTGTCAAAGGTATTGATTGATTATTAAGTATCAATTCTCTATTTGTGGAATGTTGTTTGTTTACATGCACACAAATTTTCCACTATTATTCCGAACATGACAATATTCCAAATTTGATAGGGAGGCTGTGTTCGCAAGGTTGAACAAGTCCGCCACCGGTGGCAATCTTTGAAAAAATCCTATTTTGACGCAAAGAAGCAACATAGCTCAAGCGGCTCCAGCCGTTACACTTTTCCATATTTTGATGTGATAAACAGCATGTTAGAGTATGGCTGCATGTTAGTGGAATATTCATTTCATTTATTATAGTTTAGTATGAAATTGTTTTATGAAATAACAGAATATTTTGTGCATTTAAACAATAGTCAATGTTGTGGACAGTTGGAGCACTTCTACGTCTTGGATCAGCATGAACCTCTCCCAGTTAAATCATTAGTACAAAAGATGAAAAACTGTGTTAAAAAATATCTGGTTCTCTGATAAAACGTCAAAAGGTACAAGCCTATGGAAAGTTTGGAAAAGAAGTTAACTATGACTCCCAAGGTGCATTTCAGCAAGAAACATCCAATCACAGAGCTTAAAATTCTGTTACAGACGCCACTAATGCCAGGCAGAAGCTAAGGATTACGGTACTGAAGAAATTTAAAACACAATCTGCAATTTTGGATGAATTCAGCAACTATGGCACTGTGTTTCATAGCACTGGCAGCCAAGGCTCATGGGTATTGTAGTATTTAGATGTGTCCACCATGGCAAACTTACAGAAACAACCTGCTCCCTCAGAAATGAAGTTGAAATAATTACATTACATTCATCTGGCAGACCCAAGACCTACAATAAGTGCACTCAAACCACATAGCAGCAAGAGCTACATATCCTCCAAAACTGGGAGTGTACCCCTTTTAAATAAATAACTAAAAGCATGTTCAGTACTACAGTACAAGTGTTTAGAGACACATATTTGCACATGGTCACAGCAGGAGCCCAATTAATTTCTTACCCGTTCTTTGCATTTGCTGTGATAAGCAAAGGATAAAGTTAGTGTTCATACTAACACAACACTTCCTGCATGTGGATGACAGTGGTAGGTCTTTACTGTCAAACAACCAAAGGTGTAGATGACAGTGCTAGCGAGGTTAGCTAAGACTCATCACTCTGTAAAGTTTGTTTTAACGAAATATTTTACACTTACATCTTACAGCACTTCTTGTAGAAAATACTCGACTGCTGCAATGTAGTAAATCAATTTGGTTTGGCTTGTGAGCAAAAAAAAAAAAAGGAAAGATCCACAAGTGAAGTTGTGAAGTAGACCTAAGTTTGCCCAAACTGTGAAAAGATTTTGCCCTACATCTAAGTATATCTGTGAAATTATATTTGATGTTCAGTAAAGTTGTTCTATTTGTAATACATCAATTTAGACAAATTATTATGTTAGGCCTATTAGAGGTTGATTAGGTAAAACAAGATGACCAATTTCCTCATACTATGTAAGGTGTTCTGTTGTAATGACTGTATGTAGAAATGTGGGAAATAGTATTCAGATATAGTTTGACTCTCTGGCTCCTATTTTTAGTGTGCCACCTTCAATTCTAAAAGCAAACATACAATAATGCACACAGGAATCTACAGAGACGACAACACACTAACACACTCACAGCCTACATCATGTAGAGAGGGGAGGCAGAGACTTGCTTAAGAAAAAAGTCCTCATGATTTAGGATAGGAGCATAGACCTCTGTTTTTGCATGATATGGCCAAAGTGAGAACTCTGAATGCCTTCAGGTAACACATCCATCTGATTCCATTTTATTGTACTTATTGTTTATATGGCAATTACCGGATGTTACGGCAAATATCTGTACAGTTGAAGTCAGCTAAAGAATAAATCTGCAGTATTCCCAGGCATAAATGTATATGTATATTCATCTCTTTTTTCCTTTAGATCTTTTTGAGTTTAACGTGTTGTGTTTTTTAGTGCACCTGCATACTGTATGTTCTCTTATTAGTGTTATTTTGTTAAAGAAAAAGAAAGAAAGAAAAAAACTGCCTGCATACAGTGGCCCTGCGTCTACCTGTCGTGTTCCTCTCATATTCTCTGCAATATCATGTTGAATCATGTTATAAAGCACGGCGGCATGTACAGTGGAGCCTCTGCAGCCAGCAGAGTACCATATTTGATATGCGGGTGATCATTCTGAGGAATCTTGAACTGTGTAACCTTCACTAATGGGCGCTCCAGCAGTCCTGGTTTGTGCCTGTTTCCTCAAGCTTACAGTGAGTCCAAACAATACACTTACTCTGGAACTTCTCAGCTACTGACATTCATTTACTCTACATGGTTTTCAAGGTCCCATACTTTCAGTATATTTCTTCCTGTGTCCTTTCACAGTATCTTTCCCATGTATGGCTCCCAACGTCCTCCCCACCCTCCTCGTGTCTCCATGTCTCTCACCAGTAGCTGTTCTTGGTCTTCTTGGGCATACGAGTTAGTGGCGGCTCCAGGCAGCCCAGGTGGTAGTAGAGCTTGCATGTGTCACACAGCACCAGCAGATGCTGGTCCTGGTTCTTCTTACAGATGCCACAGCTGCAGGAAAACATGTGAAATTATGTGTGAGAAAAGGCTGGTCATTGGTGTTCTTAATTGTGATTTTGGAATGCAAAAATGCTGAAACACAGTAGTGAGAACGTTCTCTGTTTTTGTCTTACCATATAAACAGGGATTATATCAAATGTTAACTCACACACTCAACCCCAAATAGTCATGAACAATGACGGACGTATGCAGTAAGGGACGCTGTTTCTGCCCCTGGCATTTGGCATTATTTGCACCATGGTTTCATTATCTTCACTTTATCATTTAACCATCATCTTTCATCCTTCCTAATCTTTCCCTAGCATCTCTGAGGACACAGTGTGTTCACCTGTAAAGAATAGCTGGCAGGCTGGATGACTTCCCTGGGGTTCCACCCTCCTTCTTGCTGGGCTTCCTCTCCTTTGGGGCTTTCAGAACAGCTGGGGTGTTTAGTTTCTGCCAAAAAGAAGTTGCACACATGTTTTCATGTTACAGCTCTGAACAGCAACATTTCTTCCCAGAGACAGTGACTCTGTTTCTCTGGGTAACCCACAGAACTCGCTGTGGACCAGTTTTCACTTGGACTGTTTCTTTTGTAGGAAGTAGTTCTAATCAAAACTGTCAACACTGAAGCTGGTGGATCCTTCAGAATAAACTTGATAACAAGGAAAACAAATAATCTGAATGTTTACTATTGCTGAATCTTGCAGCTTTTGGAATCAGAAAATAGCAAGTATCACAAAAAAGTATTTGACATCCCGCTCTCAGTTTTGTGCTCACACATGCCAGGAGTAACAAGGTTAGAGATTATATATTTCAAAAGGGATTTATATAAAGCTAAAAAAAACATTTTTACATTCATCACAGTTTATGAAAAATATCCAAACATTTTATGGATGACCGCACATTTTTTTCTGCCTTGGTTAGCTAACTCACCTAGCCTAACTTCTGGACACATGATATCGATATTTGAGAGCTAAAAAAAAGTATATATTGAAATTATAGCCTAGCCTAGTAGAAGCCTAGTTGAATATTCTGTCTCTGAGCAAATTCATCCACAGTTTTACCACACCCACTACACCCCAGAGAGAAAAGGCAGATGTTGCTATGGTCAGAGTTAGGGTTACAGACAAGTGACACTTTATTAAACATCTGCTTTGTGTTAGCTGAGAGTTTAGCCTGTCCAAATAAAGTGTTAGCCAGAGCGGAGCTGTAAAAGTTCCCTCACAGCAGAGTTGTGAGGAGAGGCGAAGGGAACCTGTTCCCCTGCATTGCTGCCACGCAGGTTAATTAGAAAAACTTATCTCGTAGGGACCGAGTCTGTCACTAAACAGACAAGGTTTTCCCTGAGGAAGTTCTAATCTGGGCACACTCGCTCTGCCTGCAGCGCTGAGGGAGCATCCCCGCAGGGAGGCCTGATAGTTTGAGGGACAGGGTGACCAAAGCACAAGGGGCTGCTGGGGCTGCTGGGGCTATCTCCTCATCCTGGACTGCAGTCTGCCTGCATCCGACCACGAGGAAGCGTCTCTGCTGCTGATATGGAGCAGTTTCAACATTAACATGCTTTATCAGACAGATGAAGAAGTTTAAAGGTACACATTATAAACACTGAGTGGAAACAGTCAGGTACAGAGACAAGCTTTAAGCTGTCTGGCTTCCTGCCACCCTGCTCTGTCCTCAGGGAAAACCCATCAAAACATTACAGTGCGGGAGCAAACTAGGCTCTTTCTGTTGCTGAGAGCATTTCCATCATATTCAATACAGTAAAATAATGAATATCAAGCTGTGGCAAATAATGTCACTTGAAAACAGCTTTGCAAGGACAAGTAGGCTCCTTCATAACTATGTCTGCAAGTTATGTGCTTTAGCTGTAATACTAATCCACCCATGCTGGCATCTTTGGACCCTAAAGCCCCTTCTATCTGAAGCGCTCTGATCTAATATCAGATTCTGGGATGCTAAAATCTCTCCATTACCTCCTGAGGCAGGAGGCTGGCAGCAAGAATGGCAGCCACTCTCAACATAGTGTGCACGCAACCAATCAGGGCTCAAGCCTATTTTTCTCCTATTATCTCACACTATCTCAGCCTCAGGGGTGTTTGGATTCTGACTTGTCTTGGCCACAGGACAAGCCTACTACACAACGAAGTCCAGTTGGAGTTTGTTTTTGTTGTTTTTTTGCCTTTCCTTCTCAGTGTTGCTGGCTGCTCCCACCAGTCAGCACAGCAGCCAGCTGTTTTCAACTCAATTTCTCAATCATAATGCTTATGTTTACTAAGCTACTTTTGCGCAGCCTCCACCTTTGCCTGAGAGAAGTTTTACAACCACTGAAGGAAGCCCATCTGTGGTGCTGCTGTCTTGTTACTAAGCGCACATTCATTTATTTTATTAAATTCCCTTTGTGTTTTATTCAAGACATTCGACTTGTGACTTTTTGTAATTCCTGGTCATATTGTTTCATAATCACATTTCATTCTGCTCATAATGATATAATATTCTAGTGTGGAGATAATAATGCTTGTACCTGATGCTGTAGTCCGTTCGGTAGTTTCTTTCTACAGTGTAGAACAATACAGTGAACCTGAAAATGAACTTATTTAAAAACTTTTGCCTTTTTGGTTTTAAGTGTATAGCAGAGAACAGTACCTAGACTAATAGACACTTGTTACTCTCAACACTGCAAAATGATTTACTGAGAATAGTTTTAGTGTAGATATGGACTCCAAGGCCGTTGTAGTTCAATACTGGAGCAAGGCAGTGTGCATTGCAGGAGGGCGTTTCAGCCTGCCCAAGCAAACAAAATCACCTGATTAAGCCTCATTCAGTGATGGTCTTGACCTCTCGGTCGTCCTTAGTGCCCTCAAAGCACCTTCAGTTCTGAATCAGGTCAGATGCTTGGATATCTGCCTGCAGGTCTAGTTGGCTATTATTTTTTTGTTGATCGACAGAAACTGGACTACACTGTAACACTTATCCCTGTTATAATATCTGCTGCCTCTGTAGCTATTTGAGCCTCATGGAGTTTTATGGAGGCTAGTGGAAAATGTCTTCTGAGTGTTTTCTTGTGAAGTTGCCAGGAGTGCTAAACTTCCAGGAACATCAGGAACAAAAGCACTGACTGTGTACTGGAAGAGGGATGAGAGTCCCAGTAGGGTACATCAATAATTTCTGCAAATGCACAGGCAGGATGACAAATAGGAGATGAAAATGTGGCAGATAGATGACACAAAAGCATGCGGTACTGTGACTGATGTTGCTACTTAAACCGTGCATGTTCATAATTAGGTGATTTATGCTGGTCATTGCAGATTCACTGCCAGTCTCCCTCTAGTCCCTGTCCACTCTCTGTTGCCTCACCACCGCATTAACATCATTTGACCATCTATCTTCACAGCTCATACTCTCAACGACCACACTTTTAATAAGGCTTTTTATGGATTGAGCTGGTACCTATATGCAGTCAGCTCCATAAGTATTTCGACAGTGACACCATTTTTGTTACTTGGGCTCTGTACACCACCACGATGGATTTTAAATGAAACAATTAGTATGTGCTTTAAGTCTGCTTTAATTTGAGGGTATTTGCATCCAAGGTACAGCCAGGTTACAATTCGCAAATAATTACTTAAAAAACCTGTAGAGTTCTAGAACAAGATCTTTTGGACTGATGAGACACAAATAAACCTCTACCAGAGTGGTGGAGAAAAGGAACAGCCCATTATCCTATGTATACCACCTCGTCTGTAAAATATGCTGGAGGTAATGTTATGACATGGGCATGTATGGATGCCAGTGGAACTGGCTCCCTCGTATTTATTGATGACATGACTGCTGACAAAAGCAGCAGGATGAATTCTGAGGCGTACAGAGCAATCCTATCTGCTTAGGTTTAACCCAATGCCTCAAATCTAACTGGACAGCGCTTCACAGTGCAGCAGGACAACAACCCAAAACATACTGCCAAAGCGACCAAAGACTTTTTCCAAGACCAAAAAGTGGAATGTTCTTGAATGTCCAAGTCAATCACCTGACTTCCCAAAAATCCCCCGAAACAAGCAGGAAGTGAAAGTTGCAGTAGAGGTCTGGCAGACCATCACCAGGAGAATACAGCTGTGTGGTGTCATTGCACTGGAGGAGGTGTGCTAAGGTCTCAGAATGCAGGCTTTACAAAGACTGCTGGAATTGTTGGAAACAGATGACTGTGAGCAGAAAAGTGGCACATTATTACCAGTACTGGATGTATTTAAAACACTTTGCTTCTATAAATACCAGTACTATTCAAGATGGGCATAACATCAGCAGTAATGACAGGGGAATCTATTTATAAGCCGCTTTAAGCTAGTTTTCACTTCACTTGGTTTATATTAAAGCACTACACAGGTACAATCAATATACTGATTGTGTATAAGTCAATCATAAACTGACCACTGTGAGTGAGCTGTGAGACACTTCCTCAATAATATGGTGAAAGACCACTCTTAAAGTATATATAGACAGCCAGACACTTTTCTCTCAGCCCTGGTGTTTTATGTCCCAAACAAATAAATACATAATCTTGAACAGGGATCTTAAACTCTTCTATTACAATTACCTTAATTAATTGGTTTTGTTTGTCCTCAGTTTAACTGGTTCATTTTGATTTGGTTCTGTTATTAGTCACTTTTTCTCTGAGGACTCTAATATGTTATTTCAGTTATCTGCTGCTGTTAACACTAGCTCCTAACTTTGATACTAAGTCAAATTTCAAGTTCACAACCCAGGCTAGGTAGTTAGCTAGCTAGCTGTCTTGCTAGGTAGCATGTGTAGCCTCAAAATGCCTAATGAAAGGAGAGCTTAGTTACTGTGTGTGCAATGTTTCACAGCAGCAGCTAGCTGGCTGATCCAGAATGACGTTGGCATTGTTGCTGTTCTAGCTAGCTGGCTTAATTTGGTAGCAGTTGATGGACCTGCTGGGTGGCTGGGGGCTTGTGATTGGTGGCTCAATTCTCAATAAAAGTGACATTATGAAATACAAAACATATTTTTGAAAAAAGGCATTTGAAATTAAAAAAAGTCTATAATTAAATATAAATGAACTAAATAAAACAATTTTATTGTTAGCACAGCAAAACATTTTAAGTATGTAAATAACAGAGTTTTAATAATTTTATAAATATTTAACAGAGTATTATTTTGTTTAAATATTCTATTTATCCATATGTTTATTTATTTCATGATGTCTCTTTTATTTATTTAACACTGAACACTGTAGGGCTCCATATTTGTGTGCCAAAAATTGTAAGTAAAAACAGATTTAGTTTTAAGAAAGTAGTGTTGGACTGATTCTATATAAATGACGTTTTGTGTAAATCCAAGTTTTAGTCTGTCCCAACAAAAAAATAAAAAAATAGATTTTAGTCTATTTCTGTAGATTGCATTTCATATTCATTAAATAACCCATCAGCCACAGAGGCACCTCTTGGCAATTGGTTGCCATAGGAACGAGAAGTGGGAGACAGTTTTTACTTCCCCACAGTCAGGTCTGACTTCATGGCAAATGACAGGTCAATCAGTTAGTGCAAAATGAAAGGATTTTTATAAACAGCAGGGAGATTACAGCCTGCAGCATCATCCCACTGTTGGCCATGTGGGTTGCTACTCACAATCTGCAAAACTCTCCATCACAAATCACTGCTACACTAAAAAAGGAAATCTATAAACAGGAGAGTTCTGCAAACTTTCTCAACAACTAATCTGTGTGTGGAGTGCAGGATGGCAGGAGGGGTAAGGAGAAGGGGGAGATGGTGTGTGAAGAGGCAGTAATGGCAGTGGTACCTGGCCCAGGATGCCGCCCAGCAGAGCCCACATGGCCTGGCCTTCACTTCGCAGCTCTCCATTCACATTCAGAAGCTCCTCCAGAGACTCACATAGCTGCAGGAGGGGAGAGGAGACAACATGAGGACGGACACACACACACACACACACACACACACACACACACACACACACACACACACACACACACACACACACAAACACAGCATACACATTACATAAATAACTACCCAAACTCATTTTGCACTGCAAAAAGTCAATTATTAAGTCCTACAGTTTAATTTTCTGTGTTGGAGCTGGAGTTAGGAAGTGGTTAGCCTAGCTTAGCATAAAGACTGAAAGCAGGGGGAAACAGCTAGCTGGTTCTGCTCGAAGTTTAAAAATATACAATCGTTCCACAAACAGAAATGTAAAAATAACAATTTGTGGTTTAAGGGTGAGTTACGTACTGGAACTATTTCTTGACGAACAACAGTCTGGTGCAGTGACTGTGTGCAGTTTCCTTTAGTCTTGTCATCACAGTGAGGTTGCCAGGTTCTGTACCATGTTATCTGTACAGAGACCTATACCAAAACCAGTGCTCACCCTAGCTGGCAACCCCACTGTGGCTGAAGATGCTGCACATGTGGATTAACTCTTGATCGTAAATAAATAGCTCCAACATAAAATTGTTATTTTTACATTTCTGTTTGTGTATGGATTAAACAAATGAGATTCAACATTTTAATTAGTGAACTTTAGAGGTGTTGGTAGGTGTATTTTTGAACATTGTACAGAATGAAGCTAACTAGTTCTCCCTGCTTCCAGTCTTTATGCTAAATTAACCACGTCCTGACTCCAGGTCTGTAAATAAATAAATACCACAGGGGTAGAACAGTAGTGGGAAGGTTCACAGTTTGAGTAAAAACATGATTCACTATAACCCAGCCTTATAAATGTTATAATATGCACAGTTGCACCACTAATGTTGCAGGTTAACCTTTGAACCAATTTTTCAGCCAGTGCACCTGAGAACTGGCTGCAAAAGTTGGCACAATAAACCCTGTACTGTGCTCTACTATATTACTATATATCAGTCAAAGCCAGACTTGTAATGACATTCCTCCACTGGCATTTTCTCCAAGGCCAAAGCCATGTAAGAGCAACTCAAGCAGTGCAATTAACAACACACACTCCATTAATAACGCTTAACACGCACGGCAGACGACTAAACGCAACATTAACTCTTGTGACTTTTACTCTGCTGTATTCCCTTCCTCATGTTAACAGATGGAGCAGCAGCCTCTTCACAGAGGTCACATGTTTGAGGAGAGATGAGAGAAAGGCACGCACATGATTCAGTTTTTATCACGTAGCATAGTAAGCATCTAATGTGGTGACATAGCTGTACATGCTAAGATGAACATTGCCCATAAAAAACTGAGGAAACAACTGAAGTAGGATGGCCACCTACTTAATAAAAAACATATATTCATATATTAACAAATAGGCTACCACTGAATTTCATGTACTGATTTTGTTTTGTCTGAAAAATACATTCTCTCACTAAATTCTTTACCTTAATCTTGCACTTTCAACTGAACACATATAGCACCACTGCTGGTGCTGACACTGTTGCACTCCAGAAAGGTAGCTTAGCTAGCTAGAGCATGGTGCAAAGATCAACCAAACCAAACACAGACCACTACAACAGACTCAGATATATTAACTAATGGCTGTTTCTTACATGCCAACTGTCACCATAAAGATATGAATCTAAATGTATTATTAAAGCTTAACCTGTTTTAGTTTTAGTGATTTTTACCAAAGAAGACTAAGAGTCTACAATCAAGCTAGTAGCTCTGTGAGGCTGTTAGACACAAAGGTGCTTTGAGCTAAAGGCTAATGTCAGCTAACATGTGCACTGGTGTTTACCAGGTAATGATTACCCAACTTTAGTTTAGTCTAATCCAATTAGCACTAAACAGAGAGTACAGCTGAGGCTGATGGAAATGTCATTAGTTTTGCAGGTATTTAGTCATAAACCAAAGCATTAGACAAAGTGAATGTTGACCTGATGATGACCATGAATGTCTGTACCAAAGTTATTGGCAATCCATAAGGACAGCTCACTCCAAAAATGTCAACTTCATGGTGGCACCAGAGGAAAAGTAATAGAATCACCAAAGTCAGTAGGATTCATCCTCTGGGGACCATAAATTCCTGTACAAAATGTTGGAAATCCATCTGATAAGAGATATTTCAATCTGGACCAAAGAGGTGGTACATCTGACCCACACTGCCATCCCTAAAGCCATAGGTAGCAAAAAATATCCAGACTTTCTAACATAAGTTAATCAGTTCAACAGAATTTTCAGTCTGATCTAGTGCTCCCATGCATCAAAAAGTGGTGTTTACTGCCTGTGAGAGGATACTCTTCAGCACCGTTGGGTGTCAACAGGGTCCTCTGAGGGTTATGACAGCTGTGAATATGCTATTGAAAATGTTAATAATTAAAAGAGAAAATGAAAATGGAGAGAAAACTCCAGAGACACTAGTGTTTCTAGCTATGCTAGCAGTGTGACTCTAGGGACGGACATTGTTAGGTCATCTTGTCCACCACTTTGGTCAAGACTGAAATATCAATAAGAACTATTGGATGGATTGCCGAAAAATTTGGTTCAGACATTCCTGTTCTCCTCTGGATGAATCCTAATGACTATGTTGTCCTCTGACTTGTTCTGTAGCACCACCAGCAAGTCACAGTTTTCACTTATCCAGTGAAATCTCGTAAAATCTACAGGATGGATTGGAACACAATTTGTTTCAGACATACATGTTCCCCTCAGGATGAACTGTAATAATTTTGGTGATCCCGTGAATTTGGCTTTAGCACCTTCATCAGGTCAAAATTTTAATTTCTCCAATACTAAATACCTGCAAAACTAATGACATTCCCATCAGCCTCAGCTGTACATTGTGTTCAGTGATAATTAGCAAAACTGAGATGGTGAACATTAGCCTATACGTGCTAAACATCAGCATGTTAGCATTATCATTGTCATTGTAAGCATGTTAGCACCTGTGGGTTTGGATTGTGCTGCTCACCTTGTTGTACTCCACATGCAGTTTTTCTTGCTCGCTCTCCAGCTTGTCTTTTAAGTTCTTCTGTTCAGAGATGTTGTCCTGGATCTGGATCATTCGCATGTTCCGCTCTGAATATCAATGGGACAACAATCAATAGCATGATCACAATCTATATACAGGAAAAAAGCACATGAGAGAGCGTACTGATGGCAGATAGGCCCTCTGCTGCAGGCTAATGGAGTATGCTCTCAAGGTTACTGGCATGGCATCTCACACATCTGGCATCACAATCATTTAGTTGGGGAGAAAATGTCTTTACAAAGACAAGCTTAACCATCCTGTACAACAGTTAAAGATACAAAATGGAGATAAATGCTAAAACCCCTTAGCTTAGTTAAAATTACAATCATGATACCAGACTTCATCCCTGCACTTTGGATCTAAAAACTAGAGACTAGAAGCTTCTTACTATAAAATTTCACTGATGCTTTAATTGCATATCTATAAATATAAGTGCATGGAGCAGAAGACAACCACAAGAGTAGCTATTAGCAAACACACAGATAAGCATCACGTTTTAAGCTCAGTGTTCTTCCTCAGGCAGCTCTAAAGGAGAATGGAGGAGGATGGAAAGGGAAACCAGTGCTGCTAGTGTCACTGCTGCTTTGGGAATATAGGCTGACTACATGAAAGAAATATTTCATGTGTATTGTATGCTAAAACTGCATGAGAATAGCATTTGAACCTATGCATTTGCTTCATTCTTTAAGAAAAGCTCTGCCTTTGTTTTGAAAGAATAAAAGGAGTAGAGGGTAGATAGTGTTATGGTAATGCAGGATTTCCCCCAGGAAATTGGTTAGCGGAGGTGGTAAGCGCTCGTTTTCCCTGAAGTTTAATGAGCCTAGTATTACATTTCATGAAAATGAAATAATTTCCTCTGATGTTAGGGGAAGTGCTCTTTATTTAAGGCAAGGCGGGGTGCCTCCGACCCTGTAATGTGTTTTTTATACCCACATATACCTACCTTGTTTTCAGTCTGTTAAAAAAGTACTTCACTGATTAAGCATTGCCTCCTATAAGACTGCCATTTGCATAGTTTATTCATCTTTTCGTCAGTCTGTGCACGTGGCCTTTCTACCAATGAAGGGCTCCATAGGCTTTGGCTCTTAATGCATTCTTGTTTATTTATGGGCATCTAAAGCATCAATTTCACTCACTGCAAGCAAGTTTCCAAAGTGTTGCTATATTCTGGACTAATCTGGAAAAACTTTTCCCATTGTTTCATACATGGAGGTGTCTCTACCCACCATTGCAAACAAAATAATTGGTAAAGAAAGAATGGCAGTAAAATGATTAAAGGTTCTCAGCTGATTCTAAAACTTAGATCAGATCAATAGTATCTGGAAAAACATGGGGTGAGAGTTTAGTTTTTGATCATACTGTAACAAATATAAGTTTCCTCACCCAGGTAGTAGTTGACAAAGTCTGCCGTGAGGGCAGGCTGCTTGTGTTTCCTGCGCCCGTCCATACTGGCGTTGGCATCAGACGTGTCCACAGGGAAAATGTCGGTGCTGATACCCATCAGCTCCGCCTTCCTCATCAGCTTCCTGATGGCTGAGGCACTAGAGGTCAGAGGTCGCGGCAGCTTCTCCCGGGGCACCCACGCCTGAGGCCGAGTGTTCCTGGACAGCTCTGCTTTTGCCCTGTACTGCTGCAGGCGGGTAGTGATTCGGGCCTGCAGGTGGGGCACACATAATTTTTGTGCCCCAAATTCAATCAAGAATAAAAAGGGGAACATACAACAGCAGACTTTTAAGGAACAACAGAGGCAGCCAAGCTCTTTATACATGCTATGATCTTCTCCCATACATCATACAATTTTACAAGCTGGTCACAAGCAAACACAGCAACCGTTAAACCAACAGAGTCCCTTTATAAACAAACTCTAAAAATACTTGACCGAAAGGCCAATAGCTTTCACCACTGTCATATAGTACATAAGTAAAACTTACTTAATTTCGATAGTTTTAAACATTTTGCAGATGCTTGCCTCATCTTTAAGGTCTTGCACGGGCTTGCTCCTCCCCCACTGAGTCAGTTCGTAATGCAGAAGGACAGTAGTGGCAGGGCAACAAGGGCAACTACTAGAGGGGACTGTGTTGTACAATACAGACATAGCAAGTTTGGGCAAACAGTCTTCTCAGTCAGAGCTACCCACTACTGGAATAGTCTTCCTACTTCAAACATAAACTTAAGAGATGGCTTAAAGCAAACCAAACCTGCAATCATGAGCGATTTTAAATTGTCAATCACATTCTTTTACCTGCTCTCTGTGCGATTTTGCACAGTGGGGATACTTCCATATTGTTTGTAATGTACTGCATAATTCTGTGTTGTATTGTGTTGTACTTATTATATTGTGCTGTACTTTTATTCTTACAACGTGTTGACAACACTAGGCCACCATAGTGTAACAACCTGCCCAGGGACTACAGATGAAAATTAGTTTACCAGCTAACTCTGGCACATTTACATGGAAGTGTAAACTGAAATGTTGATGTGCAACAATAATGTGCACTGTCTCTGGTAAATAAATAAATAAATAAATAAATAAATAAAGCTAAATCCGCATCCTGCTGCTTCATTTGAACATAAAATGGCTAATAAATAAAACGGATTCTATTTGGTTATTTATGCAATTTGTTATTCATGTATTAATGTCATTTAGACAATGTCTAAAGTTAACTTTTTTTAAATATGAATTGTACTGAATATGTACTAAAAAACCTTATTCATGCCCTAAACCTAATCCTAATTCTAACCCCAGACCTAATCTTCACCACTCCACTGAAGAAGTAGAAGGAATATTCTCCTCTTCATCTTCTCCTTGTAAAGTCATAGGGGCACATTTGGATAGAGGTACAAACACATACAACAATTGTTCTGACGTTTGGCTGCTGCAGCTGATGAATGAATGATCCTTACCTGAGCTTCAGGAGTAAGCTGTTTCTCTCTCTCCTGCAGAGAGACCTTACAGTAAGACTGTAAGGCCAGATAATTCTTCCTTTTCCACTTTCTGTCAAAACGGTCAGCATGCTGTTTGCAGTAAGCAAAAAATGGATCAGCAATATCCTGAGGAAACAAAAACACATGCATGTATTAACACATGTAATAATTAGTAAAGAATGGGAACATTATCTTTTACTACACTGACATTTTACAACCCAGTCCTCTCCATTCCTCACTCACAGGAAGAAAAATACAAAAGAGACCGTTTTTCCAGCTGCTGGCCTTCTGGAACCATTTAAGTCTAACTTGTTGCAGTGGATGCCATCAGCATTTTGACTTGTTGACAGAAGCCTTTTTGTGCGATTGACTGGATTAAGTGGTTTGCAGTGGGTAGGCACTTTTATGGATGCTTATACTGTGCAGAAGTAGGGGATGTATGGTGCATACTGCAAACTGCCCAGGAGAATGGACAATGATTATTAATACTCCAGTTCTTGTTAAAATACCCTATCGAAAAAACTTATCACAAGTCATTCAGGAAAATATTGAAGCTGAGGGCCACATTTTGTATATTGTTATTATATATAATAATATATTAATTGTACAGATTAATATTCATAACTGAATAATATCATACAATTACAACTTCTGCACTTTGGATTATGTGGTTGGTCCATGACATATTAAAGGGGAATACATTTACATTTTTCAGGGATAGTTTGGATTTTATATGATGGTATGTGTTACTTACAGGTAATGCAATGACAAAAACAGAATCGTTGTGTTCTGAAAATTAAAAATTAAAAACATAAAAAGTAGTTTTCTATCTAATGGCTAGGCCACACCAGCATTTAAATCATTTCAGAGCTGACTGATAGGTAGCAAGCCAGCTAGCTTGGTGAGCTATTGTGACTTTGACTCATAATAGCATGTTCCCGGCTGGTTAGCTTGTTAAAAAAAGACATCTTACAACTGCAGGGTGTTAGAGAGGACACGGTAACATAAGGAGTCGGTCTAGACCTGCTCTTTATGGAAAAGTGCCCTGAGATAACTTTGTTATGATATGGCGCTATATAAATAAAACTGAACTGAATTGAAACAGTGGAGCCTGTTTGCATCATGCGGCCTAGCTTACAGGCTAAAAGCTAATGCTGCTGCCTGCTGTTTTGCTGGACAGGTCAGTGTTGGGGTCTAAATCAGCAGTGACCTGACAGACAAAATTAGCAGTGTCACAATATCTCGAGCTGTTGAAACTTAAAATGTTTCTGTTAGCTCAGAAACACGTTCGGTTAGCTCTGACCTGTTTGCAGCTAATATCCATCAACCAATACCACAACCGATGAGTAACTCACACTTCATCAAACTGTCACTGTAAGCTAAAGAATAATTTTGTTTAGTTGGTCATACAAAGAAAAAAATATCTATGTATCTCTACCAATGACAAAACTTCTAATTGGGTGTGATAGAAGTTTTGCTATTAAGCCTTACAACCCAGTTTGAATGGTACTTGAAGTAAATGGTAAATGGTAAATGGACTTCACTTATACAGCGCTTTTCCACCTTTAACGGTACCCAAAGCGCTTTACAGATTGGTCTCATTCACCCATTCACACACACATTCACACACCAATGGAGACGAAGCTGCCATGCATGGACAGGAGAAGTGAGGGGTCGAACCGCCAACTCCAGGATCGAGGAACAACCCGCTCTACCTCCTGAGCCACAGCCGCACCTTAAATGTCCTATATGAGCAGAACACACATAAGCTGTGGGGAAAAGCTCACAAGGCCAATCTTTCCTTGTGTTTGGTGTTTTGTGTGTACGTCATAAAACCTCAAGTCTTTGAATATAGCTCCACTTCGGTTTGTCATTGAAACTGCTGCCAAGCAGCATTGCATCTAACATTGGGATTTTTTTCACCCCTTAGAAAAGTGAAGTAATTAATTAATTATATGCCATTGTGGTTTGAATATACAGGCTTTTTTCCTTACCTCCTCCGCTGCAGCCTCAGACAGGAGTCCCTCCCTCTGTGCACAGGTGACATGGAAATAGGAGCGACACATCCCTGCATCACAGCTGATGCACACGCCGGTCCTGGCAAAGCGGGCGTCCTCACAGAAACTGCACTCCTAAACGCAACAGAATACAACAGTGAGACTTCAAGTTGTAGCTGCAACATAGAGAAAGTGAACACTGGTTTCTGTTACATGGTTGGCTACACACGCCATAGAGTTTTTCCAATGGTGTGGTTGCAGAAGACATGTATCTACTCCAAAACAATGCATTTTCTCTTATGAGTCACTGAAGGCATCACCTTTAGCTACACCACACAATGTGTTAAGTGTGAAACAGGGTGGATAAAATGTTAAAATGTGTGCTCTGTTCTCCCTAAGAGCCAGACTTTAAAAGGACTTTTTACTGACAGCGTTTCCCCTATAAGCATTCAAGAGCATTGCAACGCCACGGCTAAATGATTAGCGCTGCTGCTATATAAAAATCTCCCCAAACGCAATAAACTCACTATCTGTACTTTAAGCATCCAGAGTCAGGATGAGCGAGGATTATAAATAGGACATTGCCACCTTTTAGCAGTCTGTTATTGGTTATTGGTAGTTCACAAGTGCAGTTGGCGGCAACGAAGGCTCAGCTGCCGGTCTCACTACCTACCTATTACAACACAGTTCAGCGAAGACNCCCTCTTTGTCTTTATGGAAATTCGGTTATTTAGCTAACTACATAGTCAAAGAGATAGAACATATCAAAAGGATCAGATATCTTAAGGATCGCTAAACTCTATTATCCGAAAATATTAAATAACATATTGTGCCAACTCACACACACTGAAAGCGATGAGTTCACCATAACGTTCCATCAATTCGCTGTCAAAATTGTGGGCGTATTGGGGGTGGTCTTTAAATAATCACCATGGTCTCGGAACATATGAGACATACTGGTTTTGAACTGCCCATGGGAAGAATGAACATGTGTGTCCATTCATGATTAAAAGCTCTGTTTTCACTGTTTCCTTTTCTCTTTTTAGAGCACATCATGTGAAATGACTTTTCTTTCCAACTGTTGTCTTTCGTCTCATCTCTCCCCTCTGTGTACAGCTCACTCACTGACTGGAGTCGCAACGCGTATCGGAATGCACATATTTGATTGGCTGAGTAGCATCACGTGAGATGATTTACAACGCATGCAACTGGTCTGTGAGTTTCCTGGGCCACTGAACCAGTGCTGTAAAGGCTAGAAAAGCTGTGCTGGTTAAAATAGAAAGGCTCTGTCAAAATTCTCAATAATTAAGGATAAGCAAGTATAGCTAATGGATGAATGGATAGTTTGACAAACACAATACTGATTTTCAGCTCAGTGAACTGGAAAAAAAACTTAAAATAAGTTTGCTTGAGTAACTGTGAGAGTAACTTTGTGTATTTAGACTGTTAATGACACAGCTATCTCCAGCGCTTGCACTTCAACTGACATTTCAAGGGCTTTCATCACTTCTTAAAATGACAGTTCAACTGTTTTCATTGCTTACACCTGAACTGACAATTCAACTGCTTTCATCTTTTACTTTACACCTGACAGTTCGACTTCATCTCATTCTTCAAACAAGAGTTCAACTGTGTTCAGTGATGACATTTCAACTCCTTTAATTCCTTACACTTCAAACCCTTTCAGTGCTTTTAACTCCTTAAGTGCTTCAATTTCAACTTCAACTCTCATACAACACCTTGCAAGCAAAAATGAACATTTTAAAACGTTCTTCGAAAAGTGTTTTCAGTGGAAGTGAGCAGTTTTCATTTCCTTAGTATTTAGCATTTTCTAGTTCTACTGGACAATGACATAGCAGGAATGATGATGAAACATAACCAATATATTTGGACATACATTCAGGATACACTAATCAAAAAGTGGCTCCTGCAGGATGTTATATATGTCAGTAACACCTAAATCAACATGAACATATAATCCAACCCACATCAATAAATAAAAAGAGTACTTGCCTTGGCCCCGTATTTTGAATAATTCATCTCTGTGAGCGTCACTGGTCGCAGTTTATCTATGTCTCCAAATGCTACTCCAGGAACATAAAGTGCACAAACCACATGCACCCATCTGAAAATGAAGAGGAAGAAAATCAAATTGGCTGATAAACTGGTTTGTTGAAGAGAAACAGAACAAACTACAACACATCAGTATGGAAATCATGGCCTGAAAATGTTTCAAGATGAAAAGTACTATAAAAAGGTGACATTTAAAATTGATTGATTTCTGGTCACTGATTTCAAGAAACGCCATCAAATTGATTAAAATCTATGGCTGTGGTTATTGTTACATTTAGTGTTGTGAATTACTAATTCAATAATTACTAATAAGAAACTTAATATCATGAAATTGGCTGCAGCTCAGACACTTCAAAAAGAAATGGATTCATAGATTTATGCAGCCCCAGACTCTAGCTACAGTTTGGTGTGACACAATTTCAAATGCGGACTTTAGGGAAGAGAATCCGAAGTCCAATATAAAGATATCCATCTCTCGCAAGCAACAGCTTCACAGTTTAATTTGCTGTGTTTTTCATGCTCTAGTGAAGTAGTAAATTCGGCTGCAGCCTGGCTGAGGAGCACTATCAGCGATAACGTGGCTGAAGTCTCCACGCTTCACATAACGCACTCTTTTCTCTCACTCCTTTTCTTCCTCCCTCTCTTCTCTTCCCTCCATCCCCTTCTCACACTCCTCTGCCAGTTCTCTCTCTCTACTCCTTAATCCAACTTCCTTTTCTCTCCACTACTGTTTATATATGTACAATTTAGATACAGTTACATATATTGCCTTCAGCATTTCAACCAGCTACAGTCATTAGGCGTTATTTGTTTCTGAACACGTTCCACTCGCTGCCTCTCGTAAATGGCAACTGACCACCGGGTCAATGTGCTACTGTATCCCACCTCCCGGCGTCCGTCTCTTTGAAGATGCCATCCTGGTTGGGGCACAGCTCACAGCTGGGAGTCACTCCGTTCTTACAGGCATCACAGAACCAAGGCTCTGTCGAATTCTCTGAGGCAGAGCTCATGATCGAGTCGCTCTCGCCGTCCACACCGTAACATCCTGGAAACACAAAAAAGGGGGATTTACAAGAGACTGGATTCTACATTTCCCATAATGCAACTTGATGGCATCTTTCATTTATTCATCACCCTACGTGCCTCGAAAACGCCCATGTCTTTCAAACTCCTCAAACTCAGTTTGTAACGCAGGCTTTCCTTTATAAATGTATAGTCTCATACCCAAACAGAGATAACTGATGACATCACTATGACATCATCAGGGTTATTTTCTCAGACTTTCTCAGCTCCTTCAGGGACACAGAAGACATTATACAACTGTTTTCACAGGCTGAATAGTACTGTTTGTGATGAGTAAACAGATCTTGATCACCCTTTAAGTAGAAAGTGTAATTTGCAGGTTGGTCACATAGTAATAGTCTGTTAACATGTATAACCCCAAACAAATAGTCTGTAGACTACTTAATATGTTTGACCTCCTTGACCCTGATTCCCTTTGCATTTATGAAAATATTTTCTGTCTTTTTTTTTTTTTTCAATAAATGTAAAGCAAGCCATATGCAAAATGAAAACCATTGTTTGAACTTAAATCACTAAATAGAAAGGGAAAGAAGGATGTAAACAAGCCAACGGTTTATCTAGAATATAAAAACCACTTTATTTGGAAGTAAAGCTGACAATGAGCGCACATGAATTGTTGGTAATAACCCCTCATTCTTCAATCCAGTGCACACAACTACGACAAGTACAGTAGATCAAAGATAAAGTAGGAGTCCAAAGGAAGTGGGTACACTGTGATAGATATTTTCCACAAACAATTTGGATACAAATTTTACTGTTCACCTTCGTTCTCTCTTCCAAATAAGTTAACCTTAAGGCTAACCTGGGGGTTTGTTTACAACCTGTCTGATCGTCTGACTGCTCGCCTTGTCAGACTTCTTTTTAGCTATGTCGCCGCATTCCAGATCTAAGCTCCCAGCAACTAATTGATGGCCAAATCTACAAAAATAACAACTAGGTTCTAATAAATCAGAATTCAGATAGTAAGTGCTTCAGCAAGAAATAATGGACAAAGTATAAAACCTTGTCATTTTTTTATTACAACTTGCATGTAGAAGTACAATACCACAGTCACAAACTATAACTATTCAACAGCAGGCTTTCCTCTTTCTGGAAGTCAAACATTCAAGAAACATTCTTGTGTGATGTGATGTCATTCTCCAATTGGATGACATAATCAATCAATCATTAAAACTGAACGGGAAGAGATGACTTGAGATGGTTTGTTTTGCCATTCACTGTCAACAGAAGTAACAACACAAAGCAACGAGAAGGTAAAAATAGTCTCCATTGGACAATCCTTGATTTGTGGTTAGACTTCTTCCTACTTCCAACAGAACAAAAGGAATACTATTGTCATTTGATGCTCTGAGAGCTTTTCTACTAATTTAAAATTTAGGGACAAAACTGAAACCAATCAGCATCCAGAGACATAATTGCATTGCTGTACTGTATGTCCTGTATTCAATTGACTCAAATCAGTGGACACTGTACAACAGTGTCAATATTGTTGACTGTACTGCATAGTAATTGTAACCATATGGTTTACCGTTTTAACACTCTGGGAACCAGAAGACAACCAGTAGAAGACAAAAAGTAAAAACTATACCTTGTCTGCCCTGGTCCAAAGCTGTCAATCTACTGTGACACTGCAGCACCTCAAACTGAAGCAAGAAGAAGCCAAGCGAAAGAATTTTAATGTTGTCCTCTTCATTTTCTGAGGCTGCCTAAACAATTACTTGGCTGATGTGGTTTCTATGGCAGCTATTACACCAGGCAGACGTGCTCTTCACTACCAATGAGGGCAGCAATCAGTACTCTGCCTCCGTTGGGGAGATAACACTCTAACTCCTAATTCAGTCAACCAGCCTTCGGGCTTTTTGAGCAATGGGAAAGACTCACAAATCAAAAGCTCAATGTTCTGCATGCTGTCACCGTGTGCCACACTGGGGAAACGGGCAGCCCATCAAAAGCAAACACTAGGGCAGACGGAGTTGTTTATTCAGCTCTACACTTTGTTTGGTGGGTGCATGTCCTTTTCTGATTGAGAGACCATTTGCTGTGTGTCATGGTGAATCACAAATTTTGAACTCTGCTCTTCAGAGGCTGGTGGGAAATATTTTCAGGCTTTAAAGGCCACTGGTTTCTTCTTAAGATCAACTCCAAGGCAGCATACACCAATTAAGCTGCTGATTATTCCACTGGGGCTTAAGCCACAGCTGGACTTCATTCTGACCTTCAAAACGGAACAACTACTTAGACTCTAACTACCCAAGATGTGACCATAACTACTGCCTATTCCTACCTCCATTTTCCTCCACAGTATGTGGCAAGGGCAGGAGGCTAAGTCCTGCTAGCTCTAATATAGCTCCACTCAACGTTTATTTTCTTAAAAAAAAGGTATTACTGGAATACCTCTGTCAACTGTGGGGGGCTTCATCTTCACTGATTAGGCTTTAAACCGTGGAACTGGGGGTTGTGAACGACCACCATTCTGGTTTAACTGACTTATGGCTGAACCGTGGCACAAATCTTCGGTGTTCCTTTTGAACTGAGATACAAAGCTCAGACCATTAAGCCACGGGTTGCTGGCTAATATGAGCTAAGCTGACAAAAAGTGATGACTACAGGACAACTTCATAATCCCTGAAGGAAAGATTATCCTTGTCAGAAATGACGAGCTTGGCATGGGAAAAAAAAGGGGTGGGGGGGCAAGGTAGAGTTGACTGAGCCAAGAGAAGTACTTTTACTTTTTACTAGGTGTGGATGGGTCCAGCAGTAAGAATATGAGATCACATGTGTATGAAGACATAAAGGTAAAGCAAGGGGGTTCCCGTGGGTTGTTCCTCCATGGAATGAAAATAAAAGTGATGAGCACCTCACATAAATAAACCAGCCATCTGTTATTCTGACAGCACATTGATGGCTCACATTTTCAACCTGGCAGCACTCAATCAATTCAGGACACAATGGTCAATGAATGGTTTGATGAGTATGAAAATAATGTGAATCATATGCTATGGCCTTCATAGTCACCAGATCTCAACCCAACTGAACACCTATGGGAGATTTTTATGGGAGATAACATATTAGACAGCACTCTCCACCACCATCATCAAAACACTAAATGAGGGAATATCTTTCATCTTCATCGTCTCTCCACTATAGTTCCACACACATGAAGAATGTATGAGCACTGAAGCTGTTCAGGAGGCTTGTTGTGGAACAACACCGTAATGAGACATTTTATGTTGGTTTTCCATTAATTTGTCACCCATCTGCATGTCTATATTTACACCAGTGCGGAAGTGATAAGTCGATTGCCAGACAATTTATCAACAACAATTTTGCTAATCGATTGATTTTTAAATTCACTAGTTACATCTTTTCAAATGTAAACATATGCTGGTTTATTTAAAGCTTTCTATGATGGTAAACTGAACTGTATCTGAATAGACTATGTGTGTAGACTTGGGCTTTTGGAAAAATGGGCATTTAGATTAAACAATTAATCAATAAAAAGATCAGCAGATCAATAGTGTCAACCAATAGTGAAATTAATCATTAGTTGCAACCCTAGTCTACAGCAGTGTATGGTAAAGCAGCACAATCAGCATCATCATATTTTGACCAGGTCATTATCATTGCATTTGAGGTTATTGCGCCCGTTGCATCAATGCTCACATTTCATGAATACTAAACAGAAATCAGATAAACTACTTTCATTATGAATAAATTATTTTAGCTAGATATATTTGTCAAAATGTCAACCCTAACCTGAGTAAAATATCACAAATGGTTCTTGAAAAACTATTATTTTTTTATAAATCAATTTCCATATAAATGGTAACATGTTTGTTTTTTCCGATAGTCAAAAACCAAAAATATGAGACTCAAAATCATATTCAGCTCAGATCCACTTTCCTTTAAGGCATTTAGTAACAGATACAGTGGATGGAAAAATATTTGATCCCTCATCGCCAATGAGACAATCCACAACCACATGTACAACAAACATACATCCAGGATAGTAGGAATCTTTCTCCCACTATCTTCCCACAGTATGCACTCCTGTAAGAGTATGCTCAACATACTGTATGTAGTTCGTGTAATTTATAGTGTCTCTTTAAGGCTAATGATATTCTATACTTTTCTGGGTGTTAGCAAATCACATGGGCAGAGCTGACCCAACAATGAATGTATCCTACTAACAAATAGTGTGTGTGTATCAAAGCCTGATATAACTCCTCTGTGCCATAGAACTCCATTGAAACTAATAAAAACACATCAATGAGCCACACTGTTGCCCTTTAATGTCAAAATAAGGGGCTCTGGATGTACAGACTACTAAATAAAAGAAAATCAGCAGAGCTTGACACATGAATATGTGAGAAACAGGGCCTTCTTTGGCATTTACAGTCAAAGGCAAATAAAAGCAAAGGGAGAACTTGTGGTATGGTAATGATGTCTGCCTGTATGACTGGTGAGTCTGATAATCAAAAGGCAGGCTGGTTAGAACAGGACTCCTCTTTGTGCTCTGTGTAGATGCTTGCTTTGTGGGCTTGTGCCCATTCCAGCTTTTGATCTCTCACTCGGATCTTGTGTGCCTACCTTTCATGTCAGCCTCTCTTCTCATCTGAGAGGGAGGAATGGTGTCCGGACAGTGGTGAGAATGCAAGAACAAAGAGAAGCAGTGAAGTCGAGCTGCAAGGCTGACTGCTATGAGCTCCAGATACTGACAGCTCATCTCTACCTCAAAGTCCTTCCTTGTTTGACCTTGTCTTAACCTTGAACAAGGTACTTATATCACTTTGTGATCAAATGTGCTAACATCTTATGAGTACACCTTTCTTGTTTTGTCCAACTAATAGTCCAAAACCCAAATATATTGTTTTTTGACATTAGATAGGCAGTCCCATAGTGAGCACAGCATACTTAAGTCAGTGGGCTTTATTAGAAGGTATAGCTGTGTGTCATCAGCGTAAAAATGAAATGAAAAGCCATTGCATTGAATACAGTAATATTGTCCAGTGGGAGCATATAGCTAGCAAAAATAAAATAGGGCCCGAAATTGAAGCCTGAAAACACAGATTATCTATTTTCCGCGTAGGATTTCAGGGTCTCAGTCTGTCAAAAAGAATGCAATGGTCAATTATGTCAAATGCTGCACATACTTCTAGTCTAGCCCATACCACCATCTGCATCCATGAGTAAGTCATTAAGAAGGCAGTATCAGTACAATGCCATGTTTAGTTTACAGTGATATAAAGCAGAGAAAAGCAGCAATCCTCAAATTTGGCAAGCTGGAGCCAGCAAATGTTTTGGCATTTTTTTCTTGATGAATGACTGAAGCAATAAATTGACACCTCCCGAGAGCATGTGCAAGTCATTCCTTATTAAATTTTACAAGGACAGAATGGTTAGAAATAGGGAAAAGAATGACAGATGATCCAGAGGGATAGTTTCTTTGATTTTTACACTACACCGGGAGCGCTGTGACAGACTGCATCTCTTTAAAATTACAGTTAAAGTTGGTTGTAATAGACAAGCGCAAGAGAGTGACTTTATGCTGCATTCACTTGAGATGGGAATTACCACTGGCTCCACTTGATTGCCTGTTGAATCTTTTATGCTAACATGCAAGTTCTCCAGAGACTTTTGCTGTGACTATTATTATTACTTATGACCATATTTTTGTGGTACAGCCATTTTCACCTAAAACACAGTAAAGCACTACCGAAATGATTGATAAAAGGCCGTTGCATTACTAAATGAAGAGATGTTGCATCTCATGTTAGCTAGCTAATTTTATCTTTTTTAATAATAGTCTATTGCAGGTCTCTTACTTTCAGTGACTAGTTATTAGGTGCTTTTTCTCCCGTATTACCTAAATACTGCACATGATAAAACATCAATCTCTAAGACAATGTTTTGTTTACAGTCGACTTACTTAGGCTGTACTGTAAGTTTAGTTGGTCCAACTGTTACATCGCAGTCCGTATTGACTATACACTCAAATTTACAATCAAACCCACATTTAGCTGGTGCAATAGGCTACAGAGGCATAAGAAGTATTGTTTAGAAAAGCTGCAACCATGCAGAATGAATGCTGTTTTGTTTAATAAGCTGTTCTCTCTCTGTTATCCTGTTGTATTTTCTCTCAGTCCTACAGTCTACCTATAAGGATTATTTGTTTCTGGTATTTGGTATTTGTTTAACTGTTATCTGTCCAATAAATGGACATTAGTACTGGCATAACTAAAAGCAGCTTTTAAAACATGGTGCAAAATCTTTAGTTTACACAGATAATGTACTTATATTGGAGACGCTATAGTCTCCCACTATGTCAGCACACACACTGTTTTGTTAATGTCTACCCAAGCATTTTCCTATCATTCCATGGACTAAGATGCATGCTCCAAAACTTATAAAATAAAATTAATTTCTGATAAAACATGGCCTTATCAACAATTGTGCTTACAAGAGGAAAGGACATACTTTCAGTGCCAGGTCAAACTAGCCTGCCTCAGCATAGCAGTTCTTCATAATCAAATAGCTAGATCCCAAGGTAGCAAGATTCCAGCTCAGCTCTCCTCAAAATAAATGCATGTAAAGGCCTGAATTCATTAATGCTAAAACACCATAGATCACAGTGCAGAACTTAAAAATGACTGGATTAGCTCAACAAAATACAGGAACTGGGAGGAATATGGCTCCTCATCCAGTATGCTAACACACTTCATGAAACGAGCAAGGAATATACTTCACTGTATATAAAAGAAAATATATTTTTAAGTAGCACGTTAAAAGAGTTTGTAAAGATTGCAGATATTATTATTAAAACAAGTTTGTTTTTTTTCAGTCAGCAATATTCTTGCCATAGTGTATTTGAGATGTCAATGTAACTGCTCAGTCACAGCTGCTAAATTACACGTAATTTGCATTACAAGTGTGCACCGTTATCCCCATTTGTACGATTCATCGTGTCCAGACTACAAAGACTTGCAAAAGACACAGAGTTCTTGGAGTGAGATTGGGGAAGCAGTGGGATGCAGCCAGGAGGACAATATGAGAACAGGTATTTCACCCCACCTTTGAGCGTGCACATTCAGAACAGGTATAGGGGCAACAACAGATATCCCTTAACCTGGATTATTAGAATCATACCTATCTACATGGCCAGATACCGTCCTTTAAATGGACCTAGAGATATACTAAAGGAAAGAAAAGTTCTACATGAAGCATATGAAGTCTCAACACACAATTATACACCCATCATCCCATCACCCCAAATATGCAGTCAGTGGCAGATAATTTTTTTTTGTTTGTTTGTCTGAGTTGAATTTATGGTTTCAGAAACAATGAAATTGTCCATGCTTAAAATAAAATTACGTGTTTGTGCACTGAGGCAACAGTTACAGTAACTTAGTACAATGAAATGTGATTTCAATATTATTTGTTGCCTTTTTTTCTTGTTAGTTATTTTAACTTTCAGAGAGTTTGTGTTCAGTACATGAATACCCTAATACACGCAGCAATGCCACTACTGCAGACAATTGAGAAATAATGCAAATATTATTACAGTTAATCTGAAAAATCCCTGTATTACTCCCCTGACACCATAGGAAAAAATTGTAATCCTCCAGAGGAAACAATGTTTGGATTTCTGCTTAAATGGAAGATGTCCCAACACCTCTGATGGAGCCTAAATCACATTAAAAATATATCTTTTATCAAGGACATGCTTTGTTGCTTCCTGCTAGAGTACGTCCACATTAAGCTGGTTAAATTTGAAAAAGCCTTTTTTTATCTCAGTTTCAGCCTTCCATCCAAACTAAACCATTTTTCTCCCCCCAAAACAGAGCTTTTCCAAAACAGCCTCCAGAGTGTTTGAATCTTAAAATGTCGTCTTGGTGTTTCAGTGTGTGCGGGGAAAACAGAGCTTCAGGGGCTGTGTCCCACTAAAGTTAAAAGAGACAACATTTAGTTTCCTTTAACTTTCTCTCTGATTGTTCATTTTAAATGCCAATATAGCTGAATACACAGCAGACGTGTTGTCATTAACCTGGATTCATGTTTATTTTGTCAGACGATTTCGAGATTATAAACTGACTGCTGGTTAACATGTATTGTTTATGGGCCACGATTAAATAACTGTTTCATACTCGTTCAGTTGTCTGACAACAAAAACGGAAATGTATGTAAATGAGAACAACTATATGGTGACTCACTCGGTAGAGTAACCTGCTGTGTGTGTGTAACCTTGTCACAGGTGGGGGCTGTGCGGCAGCAATCTTAAGAAGACAACTTTCTGTTACCAAACTTTTTCTGTGGTCTCCCATTTTTCATACAGCACAGCGGTGTATATGTTGATTTTGTCTGACGAGGCCGCGATCATGAAATAATGATTTGGTCAGCTGGCTGTCTGTCCCACTCCTTACCAGATGTTGGCTGTGATGTAGTTTTGTTGTTTGGCAACTAAAAAGAGGGCAAAGAAGAAGAAATTTTGCTGTTTTTATGTTGTTGAGGTGTTTCAGTGTGGACAGAGGTCTCTACAAAAACAACCTGATAATGCTAATGTGGACACAAAGGGTTTTCACACAAAAGTGGTATTTAAAATTTAGATGGCTTAAGGTGGACCCAGTCTGATTTGGCATGACATTTGTTTGGGTGGTGTAAGAGCGTGAGACAGAGCCTTAAAGAGGGTGACTAATGCCAAAGGTTTGAGAGTTGGCAACCCTGGATATGATAGAGGAGACGAACCGGAGCTCAGCTCTAACGGGCTCCAGCCCAATTTAACCCCTGATGATAAGAAATCATCCTGATAGTGAATAAACAGAATCCTCATTTAAAATATTTAATCCTGTTCTCTTTTCCACCACTTACGACCAGTTCCTCCTGGATTGCTCTTAGCCTTACCCTTAACTCGAATTTTCCCTGGGTGACTCTCCCAGGAGTTATTGCCCCTGACAACACAGTTCCCAGGTCATGCGGGTACACAAACCCCTCCAGCAAATTAACATTCCTACATGTTAATTTGCAGGACTATTGAAAATGGAATATATTCTTTTTTTAATCTAACCAATAGACATGTCTAAACTATGGAAAATGCATAGAAATCTCGGCAGATGAAGTGCTGTGCTATAATTCTCAAGGATAAGATTATACATTATGACAAAAAATAGCTGAGCTGTGGAATTAAACCTCCAATAGCACGATATATCTATCCATTTTGAGCACAAGTACACAGGAACTCAAAACTTATTGCTAGAATTAAGTTCCATATTTTACTGCCCCAGAAAAAAGAAACACCTTTCATGTCCTTGGAGAGGAAGATAGGAACTGGCCGCAAGTGCTGCCACTGCCTCCTCTCTCTCAAGCCTCCACTGCAAACCACTTAGTCTCCCTTCTGTGTCTTTTCAGGGAGATTAAACACGTCACAGAGAAAGAAAATATCAACCAACCAAACGAACAAGATAAACTTAAGACCTGCTCCTAATATCTCGTGTCTGCCAATGGAGAACTGGTGATTTGGACTGTTCCCATCGTTCACTACAGGGTGTGTGCGTGCGTGTGTGTGAGTGTGCGCGCACACATGTCATAAGAGAGTTTGAGATAATCCAACAAGTCCTCACCTCAAAGGTGTTTGCTGCTTCAAGGCTAAACCCTGATACAGTTCAGCCAATCACAGTGGCATTAGACTATGTCAGTGCTGTGCAAATTGTGAGTGTGTGTGATGTTATGTTATGTGTGTTGTGTGATTACAGGTATACTAGGTAGCGGATTATGTATCTGTTAACTGTAAATATTTTCAGTGCTCAATATTGCAGTGTTATTTTATGATTACATTTTAAAGCACTTTGAACTGCCACTGTATATGAAATGTGCTATATAACTAAATTACCTTAACATACCTTATTTCAACTATGTTAGGGGAAATAACAATTAATGGTGACTCAATACACGTGCAGCCGTTTGCCTTGGATCATATGGATCATAGTGATACAAGGTGCAGTTTAAAGGTTGTGATTGTGTTGTTTCAAGATTGTGTAGATGAAACACCAGATGATGTTGAAAATCAAGCATTTTTATATAGAGTATATTCAAATTCAAGCATATACGAACCCTGAACAGGGGAAAATAAATTAATAAATGGAAGTGATTGAAAATTAGTGGTGTTACATTGATCCACCTCGCATGGTCAGCCTTAACTGTGGTTGTCTGGGAGAGCTCCAATCCAAAAAAGATGACTCACAAAGTCATTGATCTTGTTTCCAAGCAATCAGACTCACTCAGCTGATAAAGTTGAAACAGGAAATGTATTCCCTCCTCAACCTCTGTTACACAGTTCTTGATGTAATAATACAACAACACAAGATCTTAAAGGATGCTACAGGATAGGTGTGAGAAGGAAATCAAGACCAGATAATGTTTACATTTACAAATTTCCTCCATGCTGTTATTCAAACAACACTGTATCTACACAGGACACATCACATGAGCAGCAGTAGGATCTCACGTTAAGCATACAACACCTCTGTTGGTGTCTACACAAGCTGCGTTTTTTCAGACACATTTTGTTTTCATAGAGTACCCACCAGTAAAACAACCAAACTATCATCGGTGGGTAAGTTAGTGAGACAAATTCTGTCTGAATAGCCTGTCTTGTTGCAATACATATTGATAGCTAATTGGCTAGTCAAAGGGCAACTGTAGGGCAATGGTTCTCAGCAAATCAGAAAGTGTTAATGAAGGGATGGACGTGAAGTGGGTTGAAGAAAAGTTTCTGCACCGCACTACAACAACAACATTTGCCAGTCTGTGTTTCTAACAAAGTTGACCATGGCAAACATGGACAATAAGATATATTTGAGTACAATATTACTTACTTACTTACAATATGGAGAGAATGGCTGCATTCTGTAGTATTTGGTGGGGGTACTTAAAATTGTCAAATATCCCGGGGGTTGTATTGAAGGTGCCCTGTGGAGTTTTCTTGTAAACCAAAAAAGTTCATATTGTTGAGGTCCAACAAACTTGTTGAATGCACATTTACTTCCAATCAGTGGCCTGGCTGAATAGTCCATGGTGTCACACACACGAGAAGCCCTTCAGTACAGAGAATCCAGGGACCCAAAAGTGGCATCCAGGTTCAAACAGGGAGGAAATGCAGACAAATCAATGGTGATGGCTGAGTCACGGCTGAGGCAAAAGGCAATGGTTGGGACTTTAGCAACAGGGCGTGCAGGCCTAGGCTACTTCCCAGGGACAAAAGATCAACAACGTCCAGGGCAAGTAGTGGCAACATCTGGTTCAGGAGGAAGTGCAGGCAGGCGTGGAGAGGGTACTTGCACTGCAACGAAAGATCACCTGGTCGTACATCTGGCACGCAGACTTCCATTGCATCAGGTTCCTAGTTCAAGCTGTCTAAGATGCCTTACCAAGTCCAGCAAACCTTCACGTCTGGGGCAAAAGTGAGACACCTTCCTGCCCTTGTTGTTTGGGAAGAGGATCTTTGGAACACCTCCTCAGCAGCTGCCCAAAAGCCCTTGGAGACAGGCGCTATAGATGTAGCCATGACCAGGTGCTTAAGACAGTTGCTGAGAGTGTAGCCACGGTCATCAACACCAGTACGCGCCACCACCAGTCAAAGGCCATCACGTTCACTAGAGCCGGAGAGAAGCCCCACCCCCAAACTAGAGCAAAGTCTGGTCTCCTCACCACTGCTACCGACTGGCAACTGGAAGTAGACCTTGTCAAGATGCTAAAGTTTCCAGCCCATATAACTTCGACACGGCTTCGACCAGACATGATCATTGTGCCCAAGTCCACCAAACAACTGATCATGCTGGAACTCACAGTGCACTGGGAAGAGCGTATGGAAGAGGCCAATGAGAGGAAGCGTACCAAGTACCAGGAGTTTGTGGAAGAGTGCAGAAAGCAAGGCTGGAGAACTTGCTGTGAACATTGTAGAGGTGGGCTGTCAAGGATGTGCAGGGTGCTCACTCTGCAAAGCTTTTACACTAATTGGCATCATCGAAGAGGCAAAGAGGAAGGCCATCAGATGCACTACTGAAGCTGCAGAGAAAGCCACTAGGTGGCTATGGATCAAGAGGGCAGATCCGTGGGTGAATGCTGCTGGGACGCAAGCTGGGATTTGGTCAACATTAGCTGGGTCACCTGGGTGAGGGTGTCTGATGTTGAAAGACCCGAAACACCCGAGGACCCCAGGTTCCATCACTGATGATGCGTCTCAGCACATCTGAAGTATGTATCTTTCATCTTCTTTGAGCATTGCTACACTTCCTTATAAGTTGTTGCCACCAACTGTCAATCAGTGTGAAACCACAGAAAATGAATCTTGCAGCCTGCATGTTCACGTGTGCGCATGTTCATCCTTGTGCTTGTGCATTAGGGGTGGGACAAATAATCAATACCACGATATATCGTCACCTTTATTGACATGATGCATAATCGAGGCGTCACAGCATGGCAGTGAAGAAGGTGGTGAAGCCACTGTCTTCATGTAAGTCAAAAGTCTGAAACACTTCAGTTTCTACTAGCGTTACAGTGTTGAAGTTGGTTGGTTGAGGTCAAAATTCACTTTTTAAACTTGGGATCCTAACAGTTTTTCGGAAGAGTATAATTTTATGAAGTAGTCATGACAAATAACTGGACTGTTGCCTGGCTGATTTTAGGCATGAATCTTTTGCGGCTCTGCACATATTGGACTAACTCTGCAGCTTACCTTCATGCACGGTCACCCCACAGTTGTCACACTGGATGATCTCATCTGCATCCTCACTGTTGTCTCCCAGACAGACGCAGCAGATGAGGATGTGCTGAGTGCTCCAGGTCTGGGAACGGTCCAGCAAGGCATCCTGGGGAATCAAGAAACAGAGCCACAGTAAAGCCCCTTTTCCAATGTCCCCTCCCTTTGATCTGACCACAGATCCAGTAACTGGCAGTTAGTAAATCCCACATACAATGCTCATGGACACTGTGCTAAGTAGATTACAACAAAGGCAGAAATTCTCCTGGCCGAATACCTAATTCAATTCTCAGCAGAATATTAGTGTAGCACTTCTTTCTGTGGACACGAAGTTTGTCCAAATAAAAACACAAGGATCATTTATATTCATTGTGCAAGAGATTTTCAAATGTTTTGTTAATGTTTTAATTATTGAAAGGAGGAAAGTTTTTTTTCCTTCCTTTACATCTGAAATTCTCCTTTAGCCTTCAAAAGTGGGCGTGCCTGTGTACCTGATTGACAGCTAAGCCAACAGGGGCACCCAGACACAATGTATGCAAACCTGTGCTGGTAACTGTAGCTTACAAACAAGGACAATGTTTTATTAGTAGTATTGTTGAATGGACCACACCATTTAGTAAAATTGAACTAACCCACAATTTCTTTAAAGGCATCCCACATTGTCTAATCCTACACTACACTGTAAAATTAGAGTTTTTCTATTCATTTGAGGTGCATCCACTGTCTCACAAGCTAACGTTACTGTAAGGCAGTTGCATTTTACAAAGTCAGCAAACAGCCTCAGCTTTTTCCATGATTTTCCCATCTATAGTGTTGAATCCAAAATGCTTCCTGACATTACACAAGTAATCGATTATATAAATAGTTGCTTATTAATTTCGATTGACTAATCAATTAATTGACTAATCGTTGCAGCTCTAATAAGGAGACATTAGCTAGAAATCTAAGTTTCAAATAAAATGATTTGATTACTATATGCAGAAAATCTGTTTAGACAGAGAGCCGAAGGTATTCTGGCTGGTTAATGCACAGATGGAACCAAAATATTTAAAATGCAAATTTCTCTTTTGGGTACTGATACTCAAACGAGAGCACAGTAGATACAGGTACGCTGTAGCAAAAAATACAACATGTAACTTAATTTCAGTTAGACTTGAAGTCAGGCCTTGTGAGACTGGAGTTGCACTCACCTCATTGCCCTTTCCCTGGGACATGCTGTCATTAGTCAGCTCTTCATCAAAAGCAGTGGTGCTCTTAGCCTTCTTCTTGGGTTTCTTCACCTCTTTGTCACTATCACTGCTACTGTTATTGTTGTCATCACCATCTTCCTTGTCATCGTCATCGTCGTCATCGTCATCATCATCATCATCATCATCATTATCATCGTCATCGTCACTAGCACTGCCAGCGTCCTCCTCCTCGGGGTCTCCTTTTTGAGCAGCTGCTTTGCCTTTCTTCTTCCCTGCTGTGGGTCTCCAGTCATTATCATCCTCACTGTCGTAGTCGTCCATCTCGTTCAGTTCCTCCATAGTGGTGAAGTCCAGCAGGGGCCGGTTCCTGCGGAAATTCCATTTCTTGGGCTCGGTCTGAGACTCTTCTGTGTTTATGCTGCCAGAGCCTGACGTTGAGGTAGATTCAATGCCAGCAGCCGCAGCAGGCTCAGGCTCTGAAGTCTTCTTGCTCTTGCGTCGGCTTTTGGGTTGGGTGACAGTGGTGGTATCTTTGGTGGAGCTGTCTGAGGAAGGCTGCTGTTTTGTCTTCTCTTCATCTCCCGTTAAGTTGTCCTCAGCAGCCAGGTCTTTCGTCTCTTCTTCATCTATACCATCATCTGCAGAACCAGCGTTGTCCGAGTCACTTTCTGAGCCTGCAGCGCTCGCTTTAGACCCTTCCTCATCACTACCGTTGCCTGTGCCGTCTGATGCTATCAGAACACAAAACAATGACAACAGAATCAAAAGAGTGAACAATAATCATTCTGAAAGGCCTGGTTACTGCTCCAGCATCTGTAGGAACTTTGTGTAGGCAGGTGTTTAAAGTCAAACTGAAATTAAAATAAATTTTGCAGCAGAAGAAATTGTGTTTGACTTGTGTACTTATTTGCTCAAATTGTAATAACCACAAAGAAGAAATTTTAATTGTTCTGTAGTTCATATATACAGTATAGATATATATAGACATATATATAGATATATATAGATAGATGGGTTTGAATTTTTGGTAAAGACTGATGTAGGTAGCATAATTTGATTGGTATAATATCTGTATGGGCGGCCACTGAAAATAGTGTTAGTTCAAATAGTTTGTTCTTTATTTAAATTCCAACAGCCAGTTCCCTTTCAAACTCCCCTTGCTTTAGTGTCTCACTATGGGAAACACTCCCTCTAGGTAACTACTGATGTTGACAGACTATGTTGCAAAATGCAGGGTATGCAGTTTTCCAGAAAGAAAGTCACAGGGTCCCCCTTAAGGTTAATCTGGCCAACCTAATTAATCAATCATCTTGTTTGATTTTTTTGGACCAAATTAGTCAAAATTTATTTTGAGCCATCAGTGTGATTACCATCATCGAGCAATATGCAATATGCTAAGAATCTAGGGAAGTGGAGGACAGTAGGGACGTCCCAATCATGTTTATTGGCCCAGATCATGATCTGAGTCCTTTAATATTGGGTATCTGCCAATACCCAACATTAAAGGACAACAATACGATTTGATCCGATACTTATATTACCTAAATGTTAATTAAATATGTATCTGACACACTGAAATAACAGCTGTAGCCTACTTAATCTGACACACCTTATTTTTCACAAGCTACTTGTTCACGGTTATTGAGCAGTAGGGGTGTAATTGTTCGTGTATTAGTCCCTAACCGTTCGGTTGTAAGGGTGCTCCAATCAGGATTTTTGCGTCTGATCACCGATCGCTCTAAGCAGTATCAGCCAATACCAATCATAGGGTCTATTTGATGCCTTTTATTTCTTGTGTAGCATTATTTATTTAACTTAATATATTTATTCATCTATTCTTAACATTGTATATTAAGTACTTAAATTAAGAGATGAGTATCACATATTTACGTAATCAACGTAATTGATTAAGTCAATGCATAAGTCCCAGCCCTAATTACAATTGACTTTACTATACAGTAGTGTATAACTGATAGTGGTGCAACAGATCGCAGTTGATCCGGGATCCATACAGATCTCCCCCCACAGTTCGGCACGCATGTGAACCGCAGGTTAATTGCAAAGTTTAACCATCATAGTGTGACATACAGTTTTACTGCCACTGTTACCTACTTTTTAAATAACAATTCCCTAAATCTCGATGCAGAGTTGCAGTGAAAAGATACAAGACAGATGCGTGCTGTGTTTTATTCTGAAGCGCTGAAGGTTGATTTGATTATTTAAAAAAGCTGTTTTGTTTTCACGTGAACAGGCCATGTTGAATCCCAACGAATCAGGGATGTACGTTGCAAGAGGAAAAGACGCACAGTGAGTGACAATCATGGCTAGCAGAGGAGAGGAAGAGCTTGAGAGGCCTGCCGCATCATTTAAATCCCAGGTATGAGAGCATTTTGGCTGTTAATGTTAATAAATAATACATGGAAAGCAAAGTTATTTGTCTCACTTCTTTTTTTTTTTTTTTATCCGAAAAATGATCCGTGATCCGATCCGTGAGTTTTGTTATCCGTTGCACCACAAATAACTGAAGCGATTAGTTGATTAATTGATCAACAGAAAAATAAAAGGCAACTATTTTGATAATTGATTCAGCGTTTTAACCATTTTCAAGTAAATATCCGAAAGATTCTCTAGTTCCAGCTCCTCATTTGTGAGAACTTGCTGCTATTCTTTCTCTCATGTTGCATAGTTAAATGATTATTCTTTAGGTTTTGGACTGATGCACAATAAGAGTCATCTGAAGATATCATTTTGGGCTTTGGGAAATTGTGATGGACATTGTTCACTACATACAGAGCCTAAGAAATTAATCGTAAAAATAATAGGCAGACTAATCAATAATGAAAATAATCGTTATTTGCAGGCAGCTCTACAACAGTGGTTTCAAACCCTGGGGTGAGGACCCATTCTGTTACACAAAATTTGGTTTATTTCTTTAAATTTTGCTTTTTGTCTTACAGGGGGTTGTAAACAGTAACGGAAGCTTCAGTAGGCCTGCAACAAATTCTACCATTATGAATGTTTTCTTTTATTGTTTAACTAGGATGTAAAATTATATACTGTGCTTACCTGAGGCATCTCCCACTTCAAAGTCACTGTCATCTGAGCTATCATAATCCAAGGCATCTAAGAGAGAGGCAGCAAGTGGCTTCACCTGCCGGCGCTTCAAACTGCGATCCACTAAAAAAGGAGAGTTGTAGAGAACAAAACACATAAAAACAAATTTGAATTTAGGAGTGCAGTGACAAGCAGTATAAAATTATAAAAAAAAACTACCTATGCAAAGCTGGTAATTAGATATATCTTGCTACTCTGTACCATGTAAAACCTGTAATTAAAGTGTTGCCTAAAGATGATTACTCCCACTCACTGACATTATAAGGAGATCTAGCCTCCAATGCATCGGACTGATAATATAAAATACAGAACACATCCTCTATAAATATATGTATAAAGTGCCATATCAAAAACTAAAATTATTTCCAAATTTAGACTAAAAGTATTAGATTTGGACTTTGGTTGGCCATCATGTTTAGCGATAGTTCCTTCAGATGTAAATCATTTCAAAACTATGAGGCAACTTTTCTTACATCAGCTTTGAAACTTTATCAGGAGTGTTGATGCCTTTGTGAAACAGTATATGGATCATATTAGCTGACCAGGAAGTGGAGCTTAATTAACACTAGAATTATTTTTGAAGAGTCTCAGAATTTCCACAGGAACCGGCCCCTGCTGGACTTCACCACTATGGAGGAACTGAACGAGATGGACAACTACGACAGTGAGGATGATAATGACTGGAGACCCACAGCAGGGAAGAAGAAAGGCAATTTTTCTCTCTTAAGCCCAGTTCAGACCAAAGATTTGCAACGAGACAAGTTGAAACTTGCAACTACTTGCAATGCGCCAGTCTGCAACATTCTGAAACCTGTCAGTTTACACCAAAGCGACTAGACAAGACGGTGTATTGTTTCCATACCAACAACTCTTTGTACTTCCATTCTAACTACCTTCTTTTCCAGCTTTTTTTGTAGCTGGATATAATTTGTAGCATCTTAAAATATGAATGAGGATAGTGATATTGAGTTACTTGCTACAGTTGCATTTCTAGTATTGATGAAACGGTGAAAACATTAAAAAAACGAGAGTGTCGAGATGACCAGCTGACTTCTCTACGAGCTGATTGGCTGTTGAAACGGGTGACGTGCCTTACGTTCTAAAACCAGCCACTGGCGACTTGACAAGCTGAGTCGTAGGTAACATCATCAGCCGGCTTGAGTCGAGCTGAGATGGGCCAGTTCACACCGTTGCGACTTTTCACTGCAACGTTCTAAAACGGTTTTGTCTCATCGTGAATATTTGGTCCAAACTGGGCTTTAGCCAGCATGGTAACCTAGGGCAGGTATGCTGAACTTGCTTTGCCCAGGGGCCACTTTTGCAAAAGGAGGCCAGAGGGCACTTAATAAACAAATAATATTTATCAGATATCTTGCGGTGCTACCAGATGGGAACGCTGCACTGTAGCTGGCATGTTTTGAGCCGTGATGGTGCCTGCTGTTAGCAACCTTGCATACAGCCATTGTCATTTGGCAAATTAAACACAGTGGTGTAGGATTGGTATGAAGTGGCAATATAAAGGCAAATTCATCTTTGCCAAGAGGCAAATCCAGTCGCAGCAGCCTCGCACAGGGACATGGCAAAAGTTTGCCCTGAGGAATTTCTGCCAGGCAGACAGCCCTGAAGACAAACTTCTCCCACATACCCCGCGCAGGTCAGGTGTACGTGAACTTTCTCAGAAATCAAGTGTCACCACTTGCACTGCACAGATCGCTGATACACTAATATGCAACTTTAACAGCCAAGGGACATTATTGAACATCTACTAATTTGGTATAAACAAAAATGTCCCAGTGTGAATCAGTTTATTTTCATTGTGAATTACAAAATGGTCAGCGGACCACCTGGCACCCTATCGCAGGCCAGATTTGGCCCACGGGCTGCAACTTGAGTATCACTGGCCTGGGGTATTGTGGAGAGTAAGCTAGTTGAACTCAGTTTCCGTGTTTTTGCTATTTTCAATCACCAGGCTCGAGAAGTGTACAATGCTACTCTTGATTTAGCAGTATATGCCTGACTCTGGATATATGCATGATGCAAGGGGCTAAGCAAGTCATAGGTTTATATTTACAGCAAAGGATTTCACCCATTGATGGCACCCCGAAACACTAGAAAGATGCATCATACTTGATCAAGCTGTATCATGCTTTAATTATATTCCCATGCCATGCAAACGTTGTGTTTACATTTATTCATTCACTATAATAGAAAGCAGTGATCGTGGTGAGCAGGTGGTTTGCAGTAGATAGTCTTCTTTGCTAGATGTGTGTAACTGAAAAGGAGAAGTCTGCTGTGTCTTTCTTAAACTTCTTTCGGATGCTGAAATTGGGACAAATATGAGAATCATGAACGCCAGCAGTTTTGCTAATAGCAAACAATGAGCACCGCTGCGTCTCTGCAGCTGCTAAAAGGCTGCGCAATGCTGTAGCAAAGTCTTGCTATTTGCGCCAATAGTTAACCACACAGACTCTTTTAACCTAACCTAAGAGGTTTCGGTATACATAGTAATTCCATAGTAAACAACCTAACACTGCAGTTGTGTCGCCACCTCACAGCCTTGTCTACCAAGCAAGGTAGCTAATTGTGGCTAGCATTAGCTGTAGTCTTTTACACCAAATTACGGCGCTGGTATGCAAATCCTTAAACCCGCTTCACACAGATATAAAGTATGAGAATACCATTAAAGAGTAAGAATCCGGTTAGACGGACAATAACAGACAAAGTTAAGTGTCAAACTGCACTTGAAACAAATTAGCATTAGCATTATTAGCAACACCTGGAGCGAGTCACAAAACATAGCTAGGCTAACTTAGCCGGCTAGCTGCTAATTAGCAGGTCGAACCAGCAAATAACGCTGTTAAATCGGTGCAGATCCAACTTAACACAACCGCGCGTAATCTTAGAGGAAAACGACAATGTGGAAAGCAGCACTCACTCTGTAGTTCGTATTTACTACAAGGAACAAGGCAGGTGTCCTTTTAGCAGCATGTTATGTGGACAATGGAAAACACAGCAGTGACGTACAGACGACTGGATGTTGTTGCCATGGGGACAGCTTGAAAATACAGGATGGTTACATTAATGACAAATGAATAAAAACGAAAGAGGGGTAAATAAATAAAAATGATTTATAAATTATACATTTTCATTGTATGTATATATTTAATCATTGAGTTCACGTGCTTTGTTTTATAAATTAAATACTGCATTGGTATGGTATAAACTTATATTCCTTTCTATTTTTGCAATCAGATAGGCCTATGTACAGCATAAGCATTTAGAAAGACAGCCCTCACTTATGGAGTCATAGGAGTGGCATAAAAAAGAATAAATCTGGGAAAAAATAAGACAATAACTGTGGAAATATAAAGAGAAATAAATAAAAGAATAAATAAATGTGGACATATAAAGACAAATAATTATTTTTCCTTTTGCTTTTCCCCTTTTGTTTTTCCCCTTTTGCTTTTCCCTTACTGCGTTTGCTTTTCCCTTATTTCTTTTGCTGTTCCTTGAAGGGCCAAGCTGTCAATAAACTGGCTTTAGGCGGGCCTTCCTGCCCAGGCTGAGTAATCAATTCATGCACACATGAATCCCGCTTTGGTGGGAGTTTTTTAGGGCGGACAACAGGATGTAGACACGATGCAAGGGCTGGATGCCAGGGGAAGGAAGAAAAGGATTTGCTTAATGTGTTCGCCGGTGTTCTGGCCATTATCTGGTCATCTGCATGGAGAGGTCTATTTCTAATTTTTTTCCTACATGCCATAATCTGCAACAGTGGCAACGGATGTCATGTATGTCAGTGTCTGTATTAGTCAGCGCAGACATTTGCCCAAGACTCTCCATGACATCTTCCATCATCCTCAAAACATAGTCTGGTTGGAAATGTTCCTCCACATACTGAGCAAGTGTTAAAAGAACTTCTTGGGCACCTCTCTTTAACTCTTGTTCCGCTTCTGCCATGATGTTTCCTTACAAAATACAAAATATATATTTGGCTCCCTAAAGAGCTTATTTGTAAGAACATATCAAATGGACTTCAGTTTGGTATTGGTATTCTGGACAGTAAAATACAACCATTGACAAATTAAAGGAAAAAAGCAACATTAAGTGTCTCAGTAAGGTGTAACTCCACCTTGAGCCTCCAGAAGAGCTTCAGAGCACCTTGTCATAGCTTCCCCACATGTGTGAAACTCTTCTTGAGGGATAAACAGCATTCTTCCAAAAGGCATTTCCTCAATTGGTGTTTTGATGATGGTGAGCACTGTCTTAACATGTGGCTCCAAAATCTTCCAAAATTCATGAGAAGGATATGATAACTGGGATACTCTAAAACCCCAATCATAGCCAGGATACTAGTGCACATGTGACTAAGTAATTAAGTAGAAGGGCCTAATACTCTTACAACTACATACATAAAATTTTAGCACTCAATATTTGCTCTCAGTACATCACAATCCCATACCCTGATATCAAATAACATATATATAAATAACATACACAGGCTTTTTGTACCCTCCTTGTTCAGATAGAGCCAGGCTAGTTTCTCGAACTATTCCTTTAACCGAAACGTTAATGTGACAGAAATGGAGGAGAACAGCACTACAAACAGCAGAGAGACAAACATTAATATATAATAACAGTAATGAGAGCACAAAACAAAATAAAAAGGTTGCTTTTAAAAACAGTGTGAAAAAACATATAGAGGCTAGGTTTATGTGTGTTCAAACACACATTTAGATGAATTGTATAAAATTCATTAGAATATCATTTTATGTTTGGAACAACTTGGTACCAAAATTGGTTCAAATTGGATTATCGTGAGTGCTGAAAATGACCCTAATTGTTTTACCCTTTGGATCTTATTTTTGAATTCTCCTCAAATATTCTTCTTTTCTTTTTTTTCATTTTTTGAAAAACATGCAATTAATGTATTCACACTTTCTTTTGGATTGATGAAGAAATGGGAAGGTTCCTTTTTAAAAGGGTGCAGTTGCATGAAAACATCCTTTGGCTGATTTTCAAAAGGAGCTTTGTTTCTATTGTCCTCCTTTGACTTTGCCAGTTTAGCAAATAAGAGACGATTAAAATAAATGAGCCTAGATTGATCCTGGTACATGGTAAGGGAAAGACTGATGGGGCAGGCAAGCAAAAGGGATGATTAAAACTGTCCTTGCTTGATGACAAATGGCCCTGTATTGTGCTGGAAAGAGGTAGTTTTTTATCAGCTTGTATCAAAACACTTTGGGCATATCACAGTAGCCATCATTGTCATCATCACTATCAGCATTTTCATCGTTTTCTCTCCTGCCCTCCTGTGATCAACATAGAGCCTGTGAGCAGCCAGATAGTGTTGGAGGGAATATGACAAGTAGTGGGTCTGAAATTGCATTGGTCAATGTGATCATTTTAGTGAAGCCAAGTGTAAATTTAACAGAATTAGGCTCACTGAATTGCAACTTCTTTCCAAGCAGATCCTAGTTTATACAATTCCTGAGCAGTACAAATAGATATAGAGCAGTAAAGTAAAGGCTATACTTCTAAACATTGGGTGAGAGGAGATTTAATTCCACACAATGTGTTTTTGACCTCCACTGGGCCTCCTGAGGATAACATTTGTGAACAAGCATCATGCTTGTTGAGGGTTTTTGTTTTTGTTTTTTTTAATCCTACCATATTATTAGGCTCAGTGTCACACAATAACAGCTCCAAAAAAGGAAAGAAAAAAGCCCAGTGTGTTTTTCTTTTTTCCCTCCCAAAGAAATTTAAAAGGCTAAACAAAAGAATGAAACAGGCGGAATGAAACAACTCACTAACATTACAGTTTTGGTCTGTTCTTCTATTGTATCCTTTTGGTACAAAACATCACTGGCAGTACAGGGGGGTGGGTGATGCAGAATAATGGAATAATGCAGATAGTGGACATAAAAACAAGTAAAACAAAAAACAAGGCTTGATGAAGATGTATGAAGACCACAAAGTAGCAGTAGCAGTAGTAGTACTAACAGTGATTGTATGTTGGGCTCTGAGTGCTGCCAAAACTCAGGTAACCTACACTCAGTACTGTGCCTGAATGCATCTGTGTAGACACTGACGGAGGACTGAAGCTGCTGCTGAACTGTTTATGTTCTGCTTTCATTACACAGCCTGTGCAGGCACAGAGTGTTACGTCCATGTGGGTTGGGCACTTGAATGCGCATGATATAATAAACAACTACAACAACATAAGCCTGTATCATGATTTTGATTAAGTGGACAAATCTGATTACAGTGCTTCACAACAGTTTAAGGAAACCTAAGGATGTGAATCATGGTCCCTGGTGTCAAAGTCCTGCACTTTGTACACCTCCCTATGCCGTCTGTGCAGTACTACATAAGCCTCAACGGGACTTTATAAATTATCCAGTGAACATAATTCAGACGGCAATTATGTTTCCTTCAAAACGTATATGGCAAAACAATTTAGTAGTATATAAATGACATCCTGTCAAATGGAGGATATTTTGAGCATCTCATATTTCAGTAGAGACAATAAAATATCAAAACCAAATAAAAATATCAAAATTAAACAGTGTCCATAAAGCTGTACACTCAGTGGTTTAGAAATAACAGACTTTTGGAGTTAAAGATGACAGTGACAATGTTTTAATCAGGTATTCAGGAGTATGAATTACTAACATGTTCAATTTAAAAATCATACCCTGAATGATCACACATGGATTCAACTGTTTATTTTTTAGATTGTGATTCAACAGCACAGAAAAGGCTTCAATTCAATTCAATTCAGTTTTATTTATATAGCGCCATATCATAACAAAGTTATCTCAGGGCACTTTGTCATAAAGAGCAGGTCTAGACCGACTCCTTATGTGTACAGAGACCCAACAATTCCCACCAAGAGCAAGCACAAGCAACAGTGGCAAGGAAAAACTCCCTTTTAACAGGCAGAAACCTCGAGCAGAACCAGGCTCTGGGTGGGCGGTCATCTGCCTCGACCGGTTGGGTTGAGAGAGAGGGAAGGGAGAGAGCGAGGGAGAGATAGAGAGAGAGAGAGAGAATGAGGAAAGTGAACATGCAGTAGCACAGCACTGTTCAGTTCTAGATACAGATGTAAAGCAG
>LKNJ01002843.1:23039-53709 GCA_002120245.1 Maccullochella peelii | reverse complement strand
TCCCTCATCTTTTTAAGTGGGAGAACTTGCACAATTGGTGGCTGACTAAATACTTTTTTGCCCCACTGTATGTAAGTATAATCAGGAAAATGTACTTAAAGTATTAAAAGTAAAAGTGGAGAAAAATGGCCCCTGTGACTGTGATATTATTATATATTAAATTATTAGATTATTAGTCATGCATTAATGTAAAAGTAGGATTTTACTGTTGTAGTTGGTTGAGGTGCTTGTTTTATTCAACCAATAGTCCAGGCAAGTATTAAAAATACATTTAAATTATCAAAACAATTACAAAGAAAAGCAGCAAATCCTCACATTTGGGAAGCTGGAACCATGAAATATTTTTGCATGAAAAATGACTAAATGACTATCAAAAGAGCTGCCAATTCATTTTCTGTCAATCAACTAATTGATTAATTGACTAATCATTTCAGCTCTATACATGCATATACTATTGGGTAGTTTATTTTATACCAAAACATCCTTGTTCCTATTTATACCAAAGCTCCTTGTTTGTTTTGTATGCAAAAAATTTCATGTGTAAAGTTAACTAAAGCTGTCAAATAAATGTAAGTAAACTACAATATTACAACATAATTCTGAATTGTAGAAGTAGAAACTAGCATGAAAAGAAAAAATCTCAAGTACAAGTAGCTCAAATCAGTACTTAAGTACAGTACTTCAGTAAATGTACTTAGTAACATTCCACCACTGACTGAATAGATGGCTTTATTGGGGAATGTTATGAATCAGTGATCTGACATTTGAGTTGTATCAGATCATCTCAGGTAGACAGATTGTGACTTGAAGCATTGGAGACGGATTTATGACAGATGTCCGGCCTGCAGCGTTTTTATCTTGTGGTACTTAAAAATACTTTTTCCACAGTGATGAAGGTCAAAACTACATGACAGTTAAGCTGCTATGGCTGTGTCCCGCTGTATCGATCCTTGCATGTTACATTCTCTAATTCACAGAATGTGCTAATTGGAGAACATGACTATTGATCTCTGCATCAATAAGGCTTGACCATCCATGCTTAAGAGAGAGGAACTCACACACACACACACACACACACACACACACACACACACACACACACAAAATCACAGGCACACATGGCAAATGCTTTCTGAGGATAGAGAAGAGCTCGAGAAAATTGTTATGATTACTGAGATCACGCTCACTCTCCAGCTGTCACACCTAGTAATTTCACCTGACGCTATGGCGTCATGTGAGGGCTCAAATGAACATACAGAATACGTTTGAAATCAATAACAAGGCCAAACATGTCGTCTTTAGTGTCTGTGTCACACTGTGAGCAGAGCCACACAGACGATCAATACAGATATAATATGATAGAAGAGACGGTTTGACTGGAAAACTAAAGGAGGTGGTATTTTTAAATCCTGGGTCAGCTAGACTGGGACATCTAGTGGGCACAAAGGGCAAAGATCAGACACTGTAACACCAAATAAAATGCTGTATAATGATTTAAATTATTTGAGTCAGGGGGAACAGTGCTACATTCATTCTGCATTCATGCTCACACACACTCATACATATTACAAGAGGATATCTATCTTCCCCCAACACTTTCTGTTAATGCACTAATATCTCCTATAACTTATTGTCCACTTAAATATACACTTCTATATTCTTGTCACTCACTTGTCTTCTCTGAAAAGTCTGCTATATTAATGTTATTGTGTTGTATTAAAAATGGAATAAGCATAAAACATATTAATGTCAACTGATAAGTTAGAAAATGCAGTATGGGGTCAAAAAATACTTAAATCCTGCTTTGAGGAAGAGCCACTCACCTTTATTCTTAAACAGCCAGTAAGACAGTGGGAATATTGACATGAGGACGAGTGCATAAAAACCTCCATTGCCCTCCTCAGAGCTGCTCGGGAAAACCACAGACTTAAAAACCGACATACCCAACACAGGTGAGGGATCACGATCACCGCTCAGCATGTGTGTGTTATGAGAACGCTGTATTCAGAGATAATCAGTGGCACAGCCGGGTTTCCCCTCCTTCTGTGGGCGTAATCACACACGTAATAGTTTGTGCCTGTATTTAAGTAGAACGTTTCCATTCCCATTTCCTGCTTCTACAAATCAGAGGGAGATATTGCACTTTTTACTCTACATTTATTCTGCATTAAAATATACTCAAAGTACAAAAAAAGTACTCTTTATGCAGAATGGACCATTTTATTATTATTGAGTTATTGCAGCTGGTAAAGGTATACTGAGTCTGCAAAGTAACTAATAACTAAAGGTATCAAATAAATGAGTAAAAAGTGCAATATCTCCATCTGATTTGTAGTTGATACCTTTAGTTACTAGTTACTTTGCAGATTCAGTATACCTTTACCAGCTGCAACATTAAAGTAATGCACATATTAATGCATCTATAATTATAATTCAGTAATAATGAAATGGTCCATTCTGCATAAAGAGTATTTTTTTTGTACTTTAAATATATTTTGATGCCAATACTTTTGTACATTTTATTAATGAAATAACATTTTGAATGCAGGACTTTTACTTGTAACAGAGTATTTCTACACTATGGTGTTGCTACTTTTACGTAGGTAAAAGATGAGAGTACTTCTTCCACCACCGATGTACTGTACACCCATACACACTAACAAACACGTCATGCACCACCTGTTTAGATAAGGCGTGTGCTGCTTTTCCCTCATGATCTAGCTGCTATTGTAAAGGCTTACAAAAAAGCCACGCACTATCAATTAACTATTCAGCTGGTCTGAATGAGGCCCTTTATGTCATACATATATGTATAGTCTGTGCTTTGACAGAAAGTCTCATAAACTAGCGTTGTTTTATTAGTTGCTGTTATGCCCCACGACAAGATACAATACATGGGGAACAGTGCCATGAGTGGGCCTGCACAGCACACAAACAACGTGTGCAGCTAAAGTAAATGGCAACACAGCTGTTTAGAGATACGGGGATAAGAATATAGGAAATTTCCAATTTTAGACTCTCTCTCTCTCTCTCTCTCTCTCACTCTGCAAACACACACAAAACACCACCTTGGAAGTATAAGGTTCCATCTGCGTTCGGAGCAATTTTGAGATATTGAGCTTCAAAGTTTTTGCCTTCCCAATAGCGATAGGGATAGAACCTTTTTATTTTCTAAATAAAAAGTCCAAAAATGCATACAGCTTAAAAAAACACCTCACATAATGTTAATAGGTTCTCATTTTTGACAAAAATGTCAGATAGAACCTTATAATTCCAAGCTGACGAAAAGTAGAGAAACAATCTTGTATGCAAGGTTCGAAATAAACAATGTATTATTTACACCACGAATAGAATGCAGAATGAGTGAACTTTGAATTTCACAGTGCCAGCGAGCAGGTGCTGGATGGCTAGAAACCTACTGGGAGAGAAGAAAGAGAATGGGAAAGAAGCTTGTGAGGGAAGAAAGACAGACCAACAGACTGTCAGAGAGGAAAGAGAATTACAAAATAATACAGGAGTGAGTCTGAAGTGCAGAAAAAATATAGGTGAGGGTGCAGAGAGGAATCATAAAATAGAAATGTATTGAAAAAGTCACCTTTCTCATGAAGAGACACTCACCAGAGTCACTGGACGTTCAGTAAAACAAGTGCAATTTCAATCAACCTCCACCAGAGGTCAGTGTAGATCAAAGTATTAACATTTCTTTCAAAGTTTGAAATACTTTGAAAGAAATGTTAATACTTTGATCACATATACAGTACACACATGCTCTGCCTGTCTTTCACACACACAGTTGCTCACACACAGAGACTTTTATGTGCAGAGAAGATGCATGGTAGATGTGACTTTCAAATGTTCTTCACCTATCCACTCGACTGATGAGCATGCAGCCGTTTTGAGTTGGTGCCAAGTCCGTAACACCATCTCATCAGCAGTAAGTCCTTAGCAGAACCTTTAAGAGAGCAGCATATGTAGCCTGGCATGCAGACGGCTGCTCTGGTGGTTGGCAAGATGAGGAAATAACGTAAGAGTCACAAGTTCAATTTGCATCACAGGTTACAAGACCTGTAAAAAGACTTTGAGCAGGCACATGGCTGACCTGTTCCAGCAGTGCAGCAAAATGTCTGACTTCACACTTTGTTTTGTGCATTCATTTCTCCTAATTACAGCATGTGCAACATCTTCTCTGTCACGTCCTCTGTTGAAGAAACCAACTGCCAACTTAATTCATCATTCATCATTTTGACTGATTCATACCAGTCTAGTTGAGGACAAATACTGTTGCTAGGCTCATAGTGCATCTGTTGGTATCTAAATGGATGTCTCAGTGGACAACAGGACAATGACGACAAGCACGTGGAGCTGCCACTCCGCTGATTCAGCAGCTAATCTGAAAGGCACAAAATGATCCAACCTATACCAAAGGACAATCTGCCTGTACTGCATGCAAAAAACAACCCCTGCAAAGTCACAGAGGGTAGATAGCACACTATTGGAGCACTATTGAACAAGCATAGAAACATTTTTACAACAAAATGGCTAATTAATTTTTAATTATAAGGGGACTAAATGGGAGAGGAGAGGAAAGGAGACAGGAAAGGAGTGAAAGCCATGATTGTCTCTGACAGCCAGGCCCAGTCAAACGCTCCATTGTGTTAAACCTGTCAACTGTCACCAGAGAGAGCGAGAGAGAGAGAGAGAGAGAGAGAGAGGCTGTCGTCATGGACATGACACATAGCTTCAATTCCCCAGGTTTGGGAAGACACAAAGCCACACACACATGCACACCTTCCCCATCTATTTTCACTCAGCTCCATGTATTGGTAAAAACATCACAGACAGGCATTCCCATTTGATCTATTATATTGTTCCGGTGAACGTATTGATCCAGCTTACATATAACACACATTCAAACACACACAGGGCAGCGTATGCTTCACCACACACAGTTATGTTTCTGCGCTGCTGTCTCTCTGATATTACCAGACCATGTCGACATGACAAACCTCATTATCATGGCCGTGCAGGCTATGGCACCCATTAGTATTCTGCAGAGCAGGCACACACACACACACACACACACACACACACACACACACACACACACGCGGAGTGGTGTTATTTCATAGAAGAGTTGCATGAGTCTGCCTCCCAGAGGATCATTTTCTCTAATCCTTTTCCTGCCTCTCTCCCAACTTTGAAGTAAATATATTGTACTACATTTGTCTGAAGAGATTTCTATTTGTGGGCTGGATCAATCAATCCCTGCCCGCAGGAATACGATCGGTCATAATCATGATCAGCGGTTGTTTTCTAGTTTTGTCATTATGTATACCGCTCACTATTGACCTCAATCATTGTTTGTCCACTCAGCTGTCCTCTCTGCCCTTTACAGTGCCTGTCTCAAACAATAATAGACAATAAAACTGTATACTAGTTTATACTAGTGTCTCCAGGATTAAATTACATATTTTCCTGTAGCAGTATCTAGCCATGCAGAAATGTTTCTGCCACCATCCCAATAAAGTGCAGGTGAATGGGATTTTGTCTGTGGTGCTCAAAGCATTGGAAAATGACACTGAAACATTTTTCACAGCAGCACGACTTTCTTTAAACAATGCATGTCTCCATGGAAAAATCCACAGACCTAGTTGTAAACAGTTTTCACTGGAACTACTTTCTGCTGAAGAGATACTGTAGCTGCTACACAAATCTGTTGACAAAGAGCTCTGTGGATTATCCAGACTAGCACTGATTCTGTGACATGTTGTTGACTTTTTAAACCATTTTCAATGCAGTAACTTTCTCATCTACAAAATGCAGTGCATTGCATTGTCGTATTGTTAGCAGAAAGTAGTGTACATGCCGTGGACACTTGTTGTACTGTTGTTTTGTGGAATTGTTGAGGGCACTATATTGTGGATAAATGTACACACTCAGAATTCAGATCCTCAAATAAAATGGTGCACTCAATAGGGAGAGATTTCTACTGGTTCAAACTTTGTTTCTGCCTGGCACGAGGGTAACTAATTTACAATTAGTCTATGAATCTAGTTCATTCATTCATTTTAACAATACAAATTCCCTAAATCTAACTGTAATCACTATCATTGATAATGTTTGTGTTTCATCTAACACTGTTTTCACAGCTTTAACATTGACCAAAACGTCAAAGGGCAACTCCTGCCTTCAACCTTTATTGGAGGTGTGTTTAGCTCACTGCATAGCTGCAACTCACACGTACACAGAATAGTCTGCACCAATAGGGGTGAATTAAAAAATATGTTTGTTTTTTTCATAATTTGACTGACCCTTCAGCCATCTCACTTATCAGTTGAGTCTCAGCCACGTACACCTGGCTGTGCTTGCATGTGTGTGTTTATGTCAGAGGTGTTTTCATATGGCTGGTGTCACATATGCCACACATGCAGTGTGAGTTAACACAGAATGAGTGAACCTTAACTAAAACCTTCGAAACACATAGCTAGTAAGCAAGTACTAGATTCCTGGATTCCTGGTCATGTGCTCCTTTTTCACAAAGGGAGGCAAGAACACAGGTCATGACGTGTCACACAATGTGGAGTGGGCCTCCACAGCTAAAAATAGCCCTGAGAAGAATCAGATTTGGAGAACCGGAGGTGGGAACTGATGAGATCACACATACCAGTGTGTGTGTGTGTGTGTGTGTGTGTGTGTGTGTGTGTGAGCGTACATACACATGTACACACACAAAAGGCTTGGATCTGAGGAAATGGAGTCAGACTGACATCATGCAGACTTGGAGACAGACAAGCTGACAGAACAGTAGTAAGGCAGCAGAACAGAGAGGGAACAGACTGAACACACCACTACGACTGAGAGGAGGGTGTGAAGTGAAGTGACATCGAGGTATGGTGAAAAATTGGGCAGGAGCTAACTGCTGTCATGATGAGGAGGATGGCGACAAGATGGTGGAAGTGGTACAATGATTAGTTGTAATGTGAATGAAGACAACAAGAGAACAAAAATAAACCAAAGATGTAACGGCACACTTCTACATGCAGTAGATGACACGTGAAGTGTTGAAGTGTGTATAATATTCATGTGTGCTCTGAAAATGCAGCCTTTCAAGGACATCACAGTATTAATAACACATGAAACCAGAACACTTTTGTATGATACATCACCCACGTAGTGTATATTCTGTTTTCCATATGAATATGATTTGAATATGTTTGACTTTCACCAAGGACATGACGACTTGTCTGTGGAAGACAATCAAATAACTGGAAGACACTTAGGATGGAGAAGATGCAGTGTATTCCTGTTTCATTACAAAAGGGGGGGAAAAACCCTTATACAGTACTCATACAGTACAAACTAATTGTTGGTATAATATCCTACTGCTCGAAGATCAAGAGTGCTAAGCTAGAACATGTTGCTTATCCCTCATGTAGTAACGAAGCCAATCAATGCTCATTTTGCCCTTAATGTGCCCTTTTGTTGTTTCATATCTACAAAGAAAATAATTAACGTTTATCCACTGCACTGAAGTGGTTCCTACTTTACATGATACACAAGCACATTGAGAGTAAAACCTTTGTAGATTTTGTAGAAACCTCTGTAGATATTCTTACAAAACACAGAAATATGAACAATCAGAATTTCTTTTGAAAAAGTAAAAATCGCTACAAAGAATTTTTTTGGTCTAAAATCCCCCCCCCTTTTTTTTTTTTGAAGAGTGAAATGTATTATGCTGCTTTCCTTTGGATACAAAACAACACATCAAATGAGGTTGAAATATCTGTTTCCACATTTAAAGTGTGTTTGTGTGTCTGCATGTGATTATAAAAAAGTGATACAAAGTCTTTGAATGCCTCCTCATCTTGTCAGCTTTGTACGTCGAACTCTCTGCTCCCCAAACTAGAAGACATATCACTCACAACTGTGACACACAGGCAGCCACCCAGAGGCACGGTCACACACACACACACACACACACACACACACACACACACACGTTACTAAAGCACACAGCTGACTGACAGAGATCAAGATGACGCAAAGTGTAAAGATGACAGACACGTGCCACTCGAGAAACTGACAAGCAAGTGACACATTTACAGTAATAAAGAGAAGAGAGGAGAGACGTTGAGCATTGCTGCCAGTCATGAGTGGTGGTGATGAAGCCTCTCAGCGGGGCAAGATATATTTATTCATCTATTTAGTTATTTATTTAATACGTTTGTTGTTTATAGTTTGTCTTTTTCATTTGGACCTTAATTTATCCAAGAAAAGTCAAAGGTGCTTAGCCTTGTTTTAATGCATTGTAGTTTTGTAACCCCGTAACCATCATTATCAACATCGCTGATATAATTGATCAAATCAGCCCTTTAACTTCCCTTTTATCTGAATTATCTGAATTTAGTTTGCGACAATCCTGTGTTATTAAACATGCTTTACAATAAATGTAAATGTGCCCTGACATGCCATGGAGGTGATTATTACCAGCTGATATTGAAATAAATGAATGGTTAAGTCTGAGGACGGAGACAGAATTAGGGGCCAGAATAAAGAAATATTAGGGCAGCAGTGGGGAAGAGGTGTGTGAAAAGAGATAAGGTGGTGTTAAAGTTTGAAATGTTTGTGTAGAAAAAACTGAAAACAAAATATTATTTAGAGACTCTGGACACATTCTACTCATCCCGACTTCGGTATTATCTGTTTTTAGCTTTGTCGCTTCCTTCAGATTCGTCCTTCTCCCTGGTTTAGGTTTCCTCCTGCTTAACTTTACTTCCTTTTCCTCTCTTTATGTATCACTTCACCGGAACACACTCTTATCGCCACAATCCTCTTCCTCCTGCCTCACCTCCCCCTGACTGCCTTCTCCCCCTTCATTTCCTCACTCTCACCCTCTTCTCACTCTCCCTTGCTCCCTCTCTGTCATGTTGGCTAGAGGTCAGCGGCACAGTCTCTCAAGGTCGTCCCTGTCCGAGGTCTGGTGTCCTCATGCCTGGACGGCTGAGTGGAATAGACAGCTCTGTCCCAGTTGGGGACCATCAGACTTTTAGTGCCTGACCATCGGCCTCCCTGGTGGATAGGCCTGATGTGCATCCTTTCTTTGTTCCCATCCGCTGCTGGCCATTACAAAGAGTGTGACACAGAGAGAAAGACAGGAGGAAGAAAATAAAGGAGTGGCTGGACGAGGGATGGAATAAATCAAATTAAATGAGTGCAAAATCATAACAGAGAATTTTTTCTCTAATAGTCTAATATTCTGTATTTTTACATTAGCCAACAAATATGACATAAGGTATACTGTGTAATGCAGTATGCTTTTACACCAATCCTGCTTTCTTTGATTGATCCGAACCTTGAACCGTACTCCTTTATTTTGGTTTGTTTGAGCAGTTGAGAAAGATATCTTTCAAACTGCACAAACAGATTGAATGGAAATGTGGGCCTCTGTCAACTTCCAGGTGGATTGAAGGCTGGTTTTGTTCGTGGTGAGAAAACAACATGGACCAACCGTGACAAAATAGCTGATTATTATTTGGAACACGGCAACCATTTTCCAATCTTGCTGGCGTCAGACGCTTTACCTGCTTTGTCTTTTTCAAGTGGCACCTCTTTGATGGATGAGGAGAGTTACACTCTTCACTGATGTTCATATTCACCTATTTCTTTGTGAGCTTAGACTTAAAATACTGCAGTGCCCTACTACATAACATCTACTGTGTGGGGATCTCTCCATTAAACTTGTCAGGGGGTTCATAAATTCTTAACATTATGGAGTGTTGTTGTTCTAATACAAAAATCTATATTATTTGGTAGAGCTTAAACAATTGCAACTATTTTCATAATCAATTCATCATTTAAATTATTTTTCAAGCAAAATTGGTGGTTGCAGAATTGTTTTGTCTTATATTTGAGTAAATTGAGTCTTTTGGGGCGGCACGGTGGTGCAGTGGTTAGCACCCTCACAGCAAGAGGGTTCTCGGTTCGACTCCACCGGGTCGGCTGGGGCCTTTCTGTGTGGAGTTTGCATGTTCTCCCCGTGTCCACATGGGTTCTCTCCGGGTACTCCGGCTTCCTCCCACCATCCAAACACATGCAGGTTAGGTTAATTGGCCATAGGTGTCTAAATTGCCCATAGGTGTGACTGTGAGTGTGAATCTTTGTCTGTCTCTGTGTGTCAGCCCTGTGATTGACTGGCGACCAGTCCAGGGTGTACCCCACCTCTCTCCCAATGTCAGCTGGGATAGGCTCCAGCCCCCCCCCGCGACCCTCTGAGGATAAGCGGTACAGATAATGGATGGATGAATGGAGTCTTTTGGAGTTTTCAGACAGATTTAAAGATGTTTGAGGATTTTTAAGATGTTATATATTTTTCACTACTTTCTGCATGCTCACTCAAATCACCCTAATGCTACTTTAAGCCCAACTTGGGCTCTTTACAAGTAAAGGTATGGTCGCATTACATTTCCAGTATACAAATATTCACTCAGTTTCCCATTCACTTCTATTGAAGCCCTAAAGATGGACAAATTCAAGCCTGTGTTTCCTGTTTCGCAGTGACCTCCAGCCCCCTCCAGCAGATTCACAGGTCAGAGTTCACCTTGTTTCAGCCGAGCAGATGTTGTCGGTGTCAGAAATGGAGAAGTTATTATTGTAGCTTGTTTCTTCACTATTTTTAGTACATTATCACACTACCAGACTAGAAACTGCACAGTCACTCTCATACACTGTTTATAGCTTGTCATTGCTCTATTCAATATTTATTTATTATCCACACCAGAGCCTTTTTGGGGCAGAGTATGGGGAAATTTAGTTGAAGGGAAACATAATGTGAACATATCTTTAGACTATGAGATAACATAAATAAAACCTACACAATCATGCTTTTATTACACTACATTACGCATGTATATGTACATAAAAGAAAGAATGAGACAGTGATTCGGGTACACAATTCTATAACAATGTTTTGTTATCACAGCCCCACCTATAAGGTGTATGTAGGTATGTATCTAGTGTAAGGCTGCAGAAGCAACAATTTACCCTCAAGAATGAACTTTGCATTGCAAGTACAGAGTCAGGTGTACACATTGTGCTCACATCCATGCAGCAGTGGGAGTGTAATAGAGATCCCTGAGGCATTTAATAGCTATAGTTAGCTTAGATTTATTCACTGCTCTGATAGCTATAGTTAGCAGTAAATTTATCCACCTGCCAAGGGAACTTGTCAACCAAGGATGGAAAATACACTTCTATTGAGTTAGTTAGCCTTTAATGACTGAGGGGCTGGCTGGAAAGAGCTGATTAGAAAATTAATTATTTATCAAAATACTACTAAAAATTTCCCCTGAAATCTGAAACATTGAGAACAAGTCATTAAGGTGTAAATTGAATGTTCTGAATTTCAAATCAGGGCTATACGTCTTTATGTATGAGTGTGTGTGTGTGTGTGTGTGTGTGTGTGTGTGTGTGTGTGTGTGTGTGTGTGTGTGTTTGGTCTGGCAATGATGCAACAGCTGTTGGAGAAAGTAAATAAAGATACAGCCATCAAGAATTAATAGGAATTGGTATATATGGAGGAATGAGAAAGAAGAGAGTCAGCAGCTATAGGAATGGGGTTACAAAGAGATGTGGGAAGTGAGATCACATAAGATCACAGAGCTGAAGTAGTAAGCAGTACAGAGGAGTTTTTCAACATGTGACACATGCAGACATGGACGTTAGGGCTGCCTGGATTGGGTCAGCATGTTGAGGGAAACCTGGAGGACATGGGGGGTAATGGATACAGGTCTCAGCATGTTTGGAAAACACAAAACAATATTGTTATTCCTTCTCTCTGAGTGCAGAGAGAAGTGAAAAAGAGGGTGTGCCACTTGACCAGTCAGAGGTCAAGGAGAAAGACTTGGAGGAAGTGCCACTTCACTGCTTCTGGAGACAGAGGTGAGCATGAGTATTTCTCTGTGTGTCCAAATATACCATGTGAGCACAACACGTGCAGTTGGAGCTCTATAGTATTTTTAGCCATATTTACATATTGTACAGTACATTAACTATGTATTTTACTCTTATTATGCATACTTAGCAAAACCTATATGTTAATGCATTCTTATTTCTGTAGTGCCCCTGTGAGCTTGATATACATTATTATAATGGCTAATTTGATAAATTAATGGACGTTACAGCCTATTAACTGCAAAAACTGTGTACTCAGCAAGCTTTTAATATGGAGGGAAAAAAATCTAAACACAGCAACACACTGTAACTGTTTAATATATGGAAACTTTCCATTAAGATAGAAACTTGAAACTTGACTTGATAAGTTGGAGGACAATGAGTACCTTGTGAGTGAAGCTGTATTTTAGCACCATGGACAGAGACTAATGTATAGGGTTATGTCCAGTTTCTTTGTATCCGTTTTCCACACACAAGAACAACAAATTAATAAATGAAACACCTCTCCTTGAAAAAACATAAAGATGTTCTATGTCACAAATGGACTTTTCCCACTGCTTTCTAACAAGAAAAAGAATCTTAATTTCTCACAAGCGTATTGTCTGCTTTCTGACACTGAAAAAAAATGTAATCAAAACACGACATTTTGCCCTCTTCTTTTCATAATTGTGCCGGAAGAAAGAGATAAAACTCCAATACTACCCAAACAAAAACAAGCCTCAACTTTATAACACAATTGCGTGTCTCTGAGAACAGAGGGCATACTGACGTACTGTGAAATTGGGATTCAGGACCGAGATAAGAGCAGTCACTGCTTCACTACACCATGTGAGATATTCTGCTGCAGCCCTGCAGCCACAGAGGCAAACTACAGTGACACCCCAAGCTGCCCATTGCTGCTCTATGTCCTCACTGGTAGCTGCTACAAAGACCCACTCTGAATTTTTCAAGGTAAACAGAAAAGAGGATTATTTGCTTGCCTGTCCATTATCAAGAAGCAACTACCACATGTGAATGCTAAAGCAAGTGTAAAAGTTTTTTAAAAGTTTTTCTAATTGCAACTAGATGCTTACTATATTGTGAAATCAGCCACATCCTCTCTTGAACTACAAAGTCAATATATTTTTGCCTCAATAGCAAATTTTAGTAGTAAATTTTAGCAGTATTTCTTCTAATGCTGGGGTTTTAATGTGCTAAACGAACATTTGACTGCAATTTTAGCTTAGTCTCCCGAATATGCAGGTAGTAGGCAATTTGAGGGGGATGAGGGGGGATGCCACCCCCTTTGTTAACCTGCCATCCCCCCCTCTCCATCCCCGAGTAGCAGAGAGAGTCCAGGGGAAGAGGTGTTGTTTAGTTGAATGTTAGTCTGGTCTGCCTGACTCATTGATCCATAATCTGACTAAAGTTTGTGGAAGTTAGAAGCATGGCTCTGAATATCAGTAGCCTAACTGTGCTCTGTATTGATAAATCTATGACGCTGTCCGTGGTGCTGAAGTAGCAGACAGATTTGTAATTGTGCCATTTTCTCAGTCTATAATATTCTCTAAACTATATTCTATAAATACTCAATTCTATACTATATTGTAGCCGATATACTCTATAGACTAGTGTCACCTTCATGATCAAAGTGACAAGTAGCAGCACGTAGCCACGGAAGAGTGAGAGGATCATAGAGACACACTGCTGCTGTAGTATTCCTATAACATTCCTAAAATATTTCTATGATCATTCAGTACCATCTGTGCTGCTGAAAATACGCCCCCAGACCAGGCCACCTCTGTAAATAAATATTTTAGGGGAGACATGACTACAGATGGGCTTTACTATAGATGTTTGGTGTAACCTGGGAGTGGAGCAGGTAATGTTGCTGAGGAAATTAACCTGCACTGACCGCACTGTGCTTAGCTGCTACAGTTAGATAATTCAAGGTAAAGTTTAGTCTCAATCACCTGCACCTGCAGGCCACCATCCCCTATGTTAAAATTTCACAAATCGACCAAGGTGTGTAGTTAGGAACAGTTTGAAAAAAGTGTATTACCAACATATATGGGAGACTATGATAAAAGTGCAGTCAAATATTCTTTTAGCACATTAATTTGGGATTAAAATAATGGTGCTTGAGTGATGGCTGCTAAACATCAACCAAAATTCAGGCTTTACAACATCCTTCAGAAACCTATATGTGAGGTCTATATTCTGTTGATCTAATATACTAAGCCAGCCGAGAAACCCATGTATACATTCACACATTAGAAAGCACTGAGGTCTCATTTTGGGTGAATTTATCAATCCCTTCTTGTCATAAAAAGGAGCTCTGGTGAGAGAAAGACAATCAAAAATATATAACCTTTTCCTTCAGTTTCTCCTCTTTTTCTCTGCACATTTCATCGAATTTCTCATTCCTCCTCTCTCCACCAGTCACACCTAGTTTTGCCCCCCCCCCCACTCAGACTGCTACTAATAGGGGTTTATTTTTAGCATGTGTGAGGTGTGTGTGTATACACATGATGGATGAAGGTGATGTTTCACATCTCTATTGTAAGGGGGAGAAAGATGAGGGTGGGATGGATGGAGGTGAAGGGAGCAGAGGTTGAAGGGGGGCCAAGAAGCAGACATGGGAGCGAGGACACATGCTGGGAGAGCTGTTAATATACCAGAGGTGTGGAGCAGAAGGGTGTCGGGCTGTGAGAGACAAGGCGACCACCTGAAAGTCCATGCTGGCACAGCAAAATGACCTACAAGCAGCTGAAGATCAACAGGCCGCTCTGCAGTAGATGATAGTGTTTTTCTTCAGAGAGATGAGGGATGACAGGAAAAGCCTGATGTACTGTACTATCCAATTAGAAAAGAGCTCACAGCGGCCTTAGCTTTGGGCGAAAACTGAAATTTAATCACATATCATTTCTTGTCTTTCCCTCAGCATCTCTTCAGAGGAAGACAGAAAGCTGGTCAGAGGTGAGAAGCCTGTAACCTGCTTTAAATCATTTTGTAGAAACTCCAGATACCACACTGATATAGACAGTACAGAGCAAGCTGGAGCACTGACTCAATCAGCTTGGGACAGAGCGAAATGTGAACAGCATGGAGCAGATTAGGGCTAAAACAGTGGGATAGATGCCAGAGAAAACAAAGGATAGCAAGCAACAGATACACAGAGGGATTATTCAGCATACACGGAGTGCACAAATAACTACAAACCAACTGTCGCTTTTCCTTTAATAACTTGATCTGGACTGCCACTGCATGTGCATACAAATGGCAGCACGTGCAAAACAGAATTTTTAAATATAGATATTCAAAGAGGAACTTTTTCTGCACAGGCTCTGACCTTGAACTTCCATGAGGGGTTTATTTTTAGGCCAACTTTTTATCTTGACTGTGAATGTACGAGTCATGAGGTGTCAACAACAGACAGAAACAGAAGCAAATATAATCAGCGCAGACGAGATAATTTAAGTGAGAATCTTCACATGTCTGGCGACAGAACGAGTGTGTTCTTAAAATGGATGTGAGCGCTCAGATGTGATAGGATGTGGCATTTTGCTTTCTCTATCTATTCCCTTCCCTCACTTTGAGATCAATTTTTATCACGTCACCCAACAGATTATCAAATGACAAAACAGTTGTCACAACTTGGCACTGTGGCCAGGAAAATAATAATCTCAAATCAAGTGGAACAAAATCTAAATTAATATATATATCCGAATATATCTCTCCGTTTCTGCCCTGCAAGTCATGTCTACCTAAACTCGAGGCTCCAGTGCTGCTCCCTGCTGGGTTTTCATATTGCCTATTGTGCAATGATATGAGACAACAGAGTGTCTCCCCTTCACCCCATGGTAAAGCACACAAGCAGGGGACTTTAGCTTGGGGTAAGTTATCCTTATGGTAATGAACAACTCCCTTCCCACTGAGAGCGCCATTACCACACACTGTGATATGGCTTAGTACTCCTGCGTACTCCACGCACGCAAATACAGCAACACACATGCACGCACTAGTCAGAATTTGCCACCACAGACAGCCCATGTTTTATTCATTAAGCCTAAAATTGACGTTTAATGTCAATTTTCGGCAAAACGAGAGGGAAGTGATGGACGGGTGTGTAGTGACGTTTGTCAGAGACAAGAAGGAGGGTACAGAGGCGACACTGTTTAACTTGATCAACTCTACAGGTGCTTGAAGGAGAGAAGTTCAGAGGACAGATACATACTCCTCAGTAACATGATGCATCGTTGAAATGTTGAGCATCAATTACAGTGAGCCCAGTCGAGCCAGTCAGCACAACTGTAAACACCTGGACACCTCACCAAATAACAGTATTAGAAAGTTTTCATAATAAAATAAATGTAATAGCAGCACTATCTCATACACACATGAAGCTCAGCGTCTCTGTGCTGGGACCGAGGCTCGAACCGAACATGTTTTATTCATAGATGAAAGGTTGATAACAAAATCTCTTTGGTCTTAGCCACGAGTGTGCTGCAAAGAGAATCAGCTTCAAACAACTGGAACTAAAAAACAGAGTCTGTGGAAATGTGTGTGTGTGTGTGTGTGTGTGTGTGTGTGTGTGTGTGTGTGTGTGTGTGTGTGTGTGTTTCTGTCAGTCTAAGCCTATGTGTGTATTTTATGTGTATATACTCTCACTGGTGTGGAAGTATACATGTCCATGGAACAGAAAGGTGAAGCAGCACATGGGGGAGGTAATCAGAGGTTATTAATTAGAAAGTACAAAGTTCTAACTTAGCCTCTGGAGGACAACTAACACCCAGTTTCATTTAGAAAAATGTCAAAGCCTATAACAAATGACTCCTACTCTGAAGAAGGAAATTAATGTGACTGTTTCTTGGTGCTCATATGTATACCGTAAAGTCACAGGAAGCCAGTCTTTGCAAGAATAAACACGTGATCTGGTATCACCTGAAGATAATTAATATGCAGTAATGACCAGCATATATTGCTGCTCATTACAGAGCAACCAAAGACATTAATCTTCAAACATGAAATATTGATTTAAGACTATTTATTACAAGCTAAAGCTATTTACAAGCCAAAAGAACGTGTTCGTGTACCGTTACTGTGGAGTAAAGTTGTTAGGGCACAAGGTGTCAAATTAACCACACTTTGTCATTTGTTATTTAGCAAAAACAGAATCAGAATGCATTCACTGCTATGTACGCCTGTAAACATGTTTACACTAGACAACTAGGACAAACTGGGTTGTTTGATACTGTGATTATTGACAAGGCAATGGAAAAGGGACAACCAACTTCTCTAGCTGCAGACCGTTTTTGACCTGTCAAACACAGGTGAAACTACTTCATTTAGGCCTAAAGGCCTTTTTCATGGATTCAGTGTTTTTGTTTCTCCACCATGAGGGGATTATGTCGTATTAGTACAAACTACAAGACAAGAGCATAACATAGACATGTAACAATATATAAATTGGGCAAAGATTAAATGATGTGAAAGTATCATAAAATGGACATATTTCATATTTTGTTTGTCATGTGATGTAAACAACCTGTTTAGCCAACAGTTAAAGCCCCTGCACACCCAAAAAGTTGTTTTCACTCAAGTTGCTTGACTAAGGCTTGATTAGACCTCTTCTCAGGACCGTGTGGACATGTAGAAACTGTTTTACTTTCCGGTTAATTTTCTTGAACTTGGTTCTGTGGAACAACTTAGATCTTTATCATCCTTATTATGACATATTGGTACATCATGTAATTCCCAGCAGCTTCACCCAATATATTCTGAGCAAAGATCTAATCTACAGAGGTCGCATGGCCTTTGAGCACAGGCAACATCACAGAAACATTATCCCAAATCAGATCACTGATCCAGCATCTTTATTTTCATGTCAAATTACAGCTGTTATTACTTATTTCTTCACTTAAGGAAACATTTGTCATATTTTTGCGATAGGCATGTTTTTAAATATTATGCTCATTTCACAAAATTGTGAAAGACCAAACTCCAATGCTTTCTAGGTACAGTATGTGACACTGATGGGGACAGGAGGTACTGTAGGAGGAGACGAGAGGGTACAGAAAGAAGAAGGAGGCCTGTGCTGTCAGCTTGGACTGTTTATGTTAGATAAGAGCACGGCTAAAGGACCGATCAATAGGGCTCACAGAGATTCTATACAGCCAAAGCCACAACATCTACAGTCTAAGATAGTGTCATGCAACAGAGTGAAGTGGAAACGTAAGATAGTGTGTGTGCAGTTGGTGTATGTGAACTGGTATACTTAATGTATGCGTTTGTGCGTGTGTGGGCGGGCAAACAAGTTGAACAGTATTTAATACATCTTAATTGCGCTAAACAGAGCTGGTCTCACTGTTAGGTAAATCGACACAAACAAAGCTCTAGGGCAGAGAAGGAGAAGAGGACACACACACCCCAGCATGGCCTTATTTCCCCTACAGAGGCTAATGAAACAAACTAATTAGTGGGCAAAGTAGGGGCAAGAAGGAGGGTGACTACAAATGACTCATCAGTAATGCACACATACACAAATACCAACGAGCCATAACCAGACACAATCAGGCTCCTAACCATTGTGTAAGTCTGTGGTGGGACAGGCAGGGGGTTGTGATTATAGTTATAATTGATAGAACTAATTATAGACACAAGAGCCTAGCCAGTAACACACTGTATGCGGTATCAAGACTCAGCAGGGTATAAAATCAAGAAAAATCTGGTTGAATTTTTCAAACATGGTCTACTGACTTTATCCAATGAGGTGGAATAAAAACACCAATTAACCCGGGGCTTTCTTAATGTCATGTGCCCTTTTTTGCATAGGTTAAATCACTGTTTGGTTCATACATAGTTTGATGGCAAAGTAAATTCTGTCTCTCCGTGCCTGACTTAAATGGCACGTCCCTCAGCACCTTTAGCTGAGCCAAAAATGCCACAATACCCAAATACCAAACTCTGAATGGCCTTGATGAAATCCCTATGTAGCACAGCCATTATACAGTTCTGCCCTCACTGGCTCCCACCGCACTGAAGCAGACATCTCTCTCTTTCTCTCTCTCTCTCTTTCTCTCCCCCATTGGAACAGACACACAGGAGCCAGTAGTCATGGTAACTCCATTCTGGGTAAACTTAAGGATGTGTATGTGCATACACACACACACACATGCACAATGTTTTTAATAAATACTTCATGGATGGGAGCTGGTGAAGGGGCTTTGAGACTGTGGTAGCTAGTTAGCTGTCTGAAGAGTGAGTTGTTTGTTTTGCAAGCACGATGTCAAACTCCATAATTTACCAATGTTTCTATTTCCTCATCAGACTATACTGTATGTGTGTGTATCTGTATGTGGGTGTGCAAGAGGCACGCAACAGACGTTCGGAACAACAATTATTACAACCCTTTCATACATTTTTACGGGTGCAAATTAGCAAAGTTAATCCATTAATTATTGATTTTTTTTTTAAAATATATCTATGCTTCATTGTTGTAAAAGGAGAAGGCTGGGGTTATACTGGATCATATGTAAACATCAAAACCAACAATATGATAGTCCGTTTGTCAATGCTTTGCAACTTCCCGACTTGTCTGTGGCACCTTAAAACCTTTAAAAAAAAAAAAACTTTAAAAAAAGACTCAAAACAGGAATGTATAGTTTCATTTTTAAAAAGACTAATTTCTTTAAAAAGTTGGGCACTGTAGGTTTTAGCAAACGTTAATCATACAGGAGTAAATAGTGTATTAGTCAGGAACTATTTTCAGCAGTGGATTAATATGCATTTGGTGGAGTATTAACAACAGCAGGATGGTGTATGTAGGATTGACTCAAAATAAACTACAGTGCTCATGTTCATTGTAATGACGGAACATGTCACCCAGTGCAACAGTGGAGCTCATTTTTATGTTTTCAGTAGTTTTTGGACAACAATGGAGGTCTGTGGCAAAGAGAAATAAGCTGTATCAGGTTTTGATTAAACAGGATCAATACAGGATCAATTCATTGTTGGTTTTGGCCTCTTCGTGGGATTTGTTGATACTAAAAATATAGAATATCACCAGCCTTATCCTTTTATTACAGTCAATTAATCAATCATTTTTCCATTATTTAATTAGTATATTGCAATATTTTAGAAAAAATGTATTTCAGTGTTTCACTGTTGAATTTAAAGGTTGATTGTTTAATTTTTATAATGCTTTAATATTGAGGTTGTATGTGGTAATTGTACACACATTTGCTTCCTCAGAGCAAAATGTAAAAAACATCTAAAGCATCACTCTGACGGCCAAAGAAAATCTTTTTCAGCACATATATTGGTTATTGTTTCATTTCCAAATGTCTGGTATCATACCCAGTGTTATTGTTTTGGTCAAGACACAATGTTCATGCATGGGTTAAAACGTGTGTACGTGTGCAGTCATGTCCAGTTGCTGCTTTAGAGCATGAACACGAAGCTCTGCAGATGTAGAAGTCTGAAGAGATAGCGAGGAGAAAAGCTGAGGTGGAGATGAGCGGTGCGGATGTCAAATTAGCATTCACACACTGCTCTATTGACAAGGTCATCTAAACACTGCTTTATCTCCACCTTCTGGGATCAACTGCTGGGATTCAATAGAACCACCGTACTTTGTCGTGTCTTCCCCAAGGCAATGTGAGCTGCTGCTCAATATCACTCAAAAGAAAATAAGAGGAAAATGGGTGTAAAGCTTAGCAGCATGCTGACAACAGGCAATGTTATAGAGGGTGTTTCTGGCAAAGGACACTTTTTAGCCAACACTAAGCTCAGTAGGACAAAGAGTGTGAGGACATAAAAGAAATAAGACCTTCTTAGTATCAAGAAAAGATACTGAGCTCGTGGAACTTTTTCCTAATCTCAGTGCACAGATTAGCATTATAAAGTTGTGTGTAACTATACAGGGAGAGCTAGAGAAGAGGACGGGTGAGTTGATGTCATACTGTGAGCTGGCTAAAGGGCTGGATAAAAGGCTGTGTGTGTCTCTTTCTCCCACAGAGAGATTCTCAATGGAGGTGGAATGCCACATGCTTCCAGAGGGCAATCAGTTTGACTGCTAGAGAGAGAGCAGGAGGAGAGAGAAGGACAGAGCTGTGAAGGGAGGAGGGAGGGCGTCAAAAGGCAGATAGAAAGAGGGAAAGAGTGAGTTCATTCAACAGCCTTCTAAATCTCACTGTGCATACTGATCATTGATTCTATTAGTATGCATACATACATATAGATACAATACATGTGAACATACATTATGCAGAGAATAATAGAATCTTCAAGCTGTTTGATGTGTACACTTTGTATGGTCTCTCTGTCTGGAGATGAAACAAGCCTCAGACATACTATATACACACACAGATGCACACCATGGACACACACACACACACACACACATACACACACGCAAACCCTACAAGTCCACTCAGCTCTTTGAAAAATTAGGCTTGTTTTGGATCTATGCAAATTAGTAGAGCATCTGCTCTGCCATCATCCAAGTAGAAAACAAACTGAGCCACAGACACAGGACACTGGACTGATGGACCAAAAACAGAACAACCAGCAAAGATCAGAAACCTGTCAGGTCTTTGAGCTGAACACCTCTGCTAAATTCAAAACAAACTCCAGTGAGGACCATCTCCACTTGGCTTCTGTGCTCGCGAAAAGAAGCGGACACACCAGCAAACCTGTGTGTTGGAAGTGGGTGCCTACCTTGGGTGAGCGTTCCCATGAGGAAGTGGTAGAAATAGCGAGCCACCTTGGTGAGCTGCCTCTTGCACCTTCTCCTGCACTGGCTCATCTTGGTGCAGCTGTGGTGGAGGTGGAGGTGAGGATAGTGATGGTGGTGTCAGTCGGCTAGTCTGCCGGGGGAAGCAAGCTCTCAAGGTAGGAGGGGAGGAACCGAGCACTGTGAGTGTGTGTGTAGGTGTGGGTGTGTGTGTATATGGAAGTCTGATTGCCGCTGCCTCTCTTCTCCTCCTCACTCACCCCTTCTCTTTCCTCTCTCTGTCGTCCTCCCCCCTCTCTCTGTCTTTCCGCTCTTCTCTCCACCTGTAGGGCGCTGGCTGTCAATCAGCCAGCAGCGCTCTGTCCCCTCCTCCTCACGTTCTGAGAAGCCCTATTCTGGCCTCTCATTGGCTGGGAGCAGAGTGTGGCGGAAAATTACGGACCCGCGCACATGCAAGAGTGTGCGTGCGTGTGTATGTGTGTGTGTGAGCAGTATACTATGAGGAGGCTGGCTTGAGTGGCAGGTGGTGGTTTTTCTCTAGCTGCACACTCCACACCATCTTTTTGATGTTTTTTTCCATCTTCTATTTTTCCTCCACTCATAGCTCATAAAGAAGACAGCCTCTGAGAGTGTGTGTGTCTGCGTGTGTTTGAGCCAGCAGGAGGTTGAGGAAAGTGACAGAAGAAACAAAGCAAACACATTAATTAGCATTACACACACCTTCCCTTCTCTGTGTGTCTGTATCATTGCTCGCTCATTAATTGTATTCATACACAGAGAGGAAAAGGACGGAGAGGAGGTGGAGCAAAGGAGCAAGAAGGAAAAGTGAAGGTACACGAAGAGACAGATAGGGAGGTGGAGATTGGGCAAAAAGGGGAATGCATTTTCTCCGGTCTGGTAAAATTTTAAAAGAGAGAAAAAGCTTGACAGGAGGTTGTTGGACAAATACCAGCCCTCACCAGCAGCTGATGAACGGATTATTATCTGCCAGCAGAGAGGGAGGAGAAGAGGGAAGAGGGGAAGAGAGAGGAGGAGCTTTTAAATCCTGTGGCATTGAGAAAGAAAGGTATTTATGTAAAGCTTTTCTGCCTCCACTCACTGTCTCACTAAGTGTGAAGGCTTACAGAGTCACTAAACAAGGAACACACACTCACCCTGTTTTCCCTGTTGACACAGTTTATTGTTTTTACCTCTATAACTCCCACATTACCCTACTAAACTGCTGCCACTCCACCTTTATCCTCTCTCTTTCTCCCTGATGCTGAATTAAAAGTGATTACCGTTACCGCAGCAACCCCAGACTCAATGGATTTTTCTGGTAGTCTGAGTGTCAGACGCACGCACACACACACGCACACACACACACGCACACACACACACACACCTGTCTGTTCTTTAGGTCAAAGAGAAAATCAATCAAATGTCAGGCAGATGCTTCCTCTAAACGCTCTTGTTGTCTTTCTACAGGCTCTGCACTCTCGTTCTCATTTAGAAGTCACAGAGAGAGGTGAAAGTGCAGGTGAGTGTTTTACAGCGAGCTGCTCTGGACTCCTAAGAGTCGATGCAATGCTGCCAGACGAAGTAAAGAGCCCTGACATAACCAAGTAACACAGAAGGACTTGATAGTTGAATTCTGAGCAAAGGGACTTAAGAACATGTGGGAGAGCAGATTGGAAAGACCTTAAGGTTTTTCTGACTCCGTTTCTGACTAGTATATAGTATAGTAGTAGTATAGTATATAAGGATTACTTACTAATTATTAACTTTGACTTCTTGGTTCAGGGATCGCTAATGATTCAGGTCAGGATTAACTCCCCTATTTTTGAGTGTGAATGCAGGGTTTCGTACATCGCTGCAGGCAGTGCCTATGGTGCCTACTACAGGTACCAGTATGCAGTGTGTGAGAGGTTTTCATTGATAACTCATTGGCACGTGAAAGCGGCTATAATCAATGTTTTTATATTAATGATGACATGACTACTTGTATGTGAAAGGGGTCACTCGTAGTGGTAAACCCACAGAGAATGATCAGTATTATTACTGTATATTATTATTATTATTATTATTATTATTATTATTATTATTATTATTATTATTATTATATTACAATACATCAGACAAAATTCTTCAAACATGTAAAACAAAATGACGCTGTAATTACAATTTGCTTGGCACCATTCATTTGGGAATATCTCATGGAACCAACTAAGCTAAGAAATTTGTAAATAGGTGACACACTATGATGATATGTTCAGGATACAATTCCACTAGAAAATCAATAAATTCTAAAATTTAATTATCTAAATAAGATCAGAATAAAATTTAAGTTTAGTGCCCTCTCACGTCTGTTGGCATTGGTTGTTTCTATAGTTTATCTTTGAAGAAAGTTTGAGGAAAGCCCCCCATTGCCACACAGTGGTGAACCATATAAAACAGTCCACAGTGAAACTCACTGCAGCACAGAAACTGCAGGTATATTTGTGTTGACATTGGTGGGCAAGCAGGGAGACGGCAGTCAACTGAACTTGTCTGCTCCCTGCAGCCCCTGTCTTCATCATCTTCATCATCCTGCCAGTATGCTGTATGTCAGACCCTGACAACATGTTATAAAATTTTAGGTAATCCATGCTGCATTGCTACAACTCCAATAGCATATTTAGCTATGCCCCTTAGCAAAGAAGAAATAAAAAAGTCTATATTGACAAGTACAGAGGACATTTATAGCCAGACTAATTCATGTAAATTAAGTTGTAAAGTGACTAAATGTTCTTATAAAAGTGAGCAAGATAATATTTAGAAAGTTTATAGATGATCTGAGGCAGATGATCAGCCGGATTATAGGCAATCAATGAATAATCATCTTTTTTTTTAGCTTTAACTCGGCAGGCAGGTTTTTGTAAATAAATGTGACTGAAGCAGCACTCTAAGCTTAGCCTAAACCTATGAATAATAGAGCCTGCTAGAGTCTCATTGTAGCTTAAGAAAGAGAGTGCACAGATACACACACACACACACACACACACACAAGTTCATACACGTACTGAGGGGTAAGAGCTGAAGAAAAACTGAAGCGACAGATTGAGTGATCAGTGTAGCATGAAGGATTGCGGATGTACACACACACACACAAGAGATCAGGGTGTATGATGATTAAAGGTTAAAATTTAATAAAGCCAGCTTTGTTCTCAGGAGATGAAGGAGTGGAAGAAAAAGAGTCTAATCAACATTTATATCTCTGGAAGTTCAAGCAGGGCAAGTACAGTTTTTAGACCATAAATCTGACTCAAACTTGAAGTCAAAAGTAATTTTGTCTTCTCTCAGAATTTTAGCTGTCACTCAGGGACCCGTCTTCCAGAAAAGCTTTACATATTCGACACCAAACTCTTTTACCTCCAGCTCTGACACTGTGGGTGAGGCAGAGCATGTCAGACCCTCTGCAGATATATGACAGGTTTACGGAGGATGTAGAGAAACTTGTCTGCAACACTGAAATTCCGTCAGTTGAGCCAAGCAGACAGATAAACAGAAATAGTAAGAAGCAGTGGTAAATTTACACATTGTCAGGATTAGCTGACTGTTATCAAGCAGAAAGATGAAAACTTTCTACCAGGGGGTATGAAGGAGGTGATTAGAAGAAGTGGAAGGAAAGGTGTGGCTGCTCCAGAACCAGAGATCTGCTGTGTTGTTGTTGTTTTAAACACTGTGACACATGTCCTGGATTTGTGCCAAGACTCAGCCGCCTGTTCTCAGAGTGTGTGTGTGTGTGTGTGTGTGTGTGTGTGTGTGTGTGTGTGTGTGTGTGTGTGTGTGTGTGCTTTTCAAATGTTTCCGTCCAGGAGTCTGAGTCACCACCACCAAGATGTCCAGGGTGTGAACCTAGCAGAGCCAAATCCAGGCTGCAGTCTATTAGCGACTATTACCAAGAAACGCAACACAAACAAAGAACACAACATCTCACACGGCAGGGCCCACCAATTATCAGATGACAACACCTTTTGTATTTAGCACTTCAATCAAAGGCCAGCAGCTCTTAATTGTATTCATGCAAGGAGTAAAAATAGTGTCAGTCTTCAAATGTCAGTGCAGTGATAAAAACACATAGAAATGGACAGATGGGGAGGCGGGGAGGAAGGAGGAACATGCTGGCAGACGGAGAGAGAGAGAGAGAGTTCAAACGGACAAGAAGAAAGATGAGTTAAGTAGCAGGCAGAATTGCTGCACCATTGACCCGATGGTGAAGCTCCAGATCTGCAGGTTGTCTGAGTGATTGGATCCATCATTAAGATGGAGACCCTGGAGGTCTAAGACCTGCTCCGACCATGAAGTGACTGTCAGAAACATCATCAAGCAGCCTGGAAATCTGGGGCTTTATTGGCAGGTCAACAGGAGGATAAATCTACCCGACTGTCTGATTGACCTCACCTGCTTCCCTCTTTTCTTTGCCTTTTTTTCTGTTTCTAAACTCCATTCAAACCTTGATTAGTATATCAAGGATTGTACTGAATGCCATTTGGATACGGAGAAAAAATGCTATGAAAGATAGAGTTTGTGTGTCTCTGTGTGTGTGTGTGTGTGTGTGTGTGTGTGTATTGCGAAGGACAACATAATGATTTTCCTCAGATTTGGAATGGGCGCAGCACTCTGTGTAGGCTGCCATATGAGCACAAAGGCACAAAGGAATGTTGGAGGGCAGATGTGACACTGACACTCAACTCAAGTATCTGGCAAAGACACACGCACATACACACACAGATTTGTTTTTAACACTATTTATGTGGCAGGCAAAGGCACCAGCTGGTGAAACCCACTCAGCACTCTATTCACTGCGAACATGTGACTGTGGAGGGAAGGAGAGGAGATAGGGAGGAGAGAGTGCAAAGAGAGGGCGGAGCGAGAAAGAGGCACAGGTGGAAACACTCGTCTTCGGGGATGTGCAGTTAAGCCTTAAATACAAACAAAAATGAAGAACAGTTTTCACAGAGCTGAGACAGACAGACATTCTGGCCCCTACAACCTCTTCCTATCTACTTCTGCTGCTTTTGTGCATTTGCGTGAAGGGTTTTGCCCTCTTTAGGGCTGTAACAAACTAGCTACTGTGGATTGGAAGTGGACTATAAAAGTCTTGAACAGCGAGTCTGCACCGGTGCTGACTTAAGCCGTATTCACATTATCATAGAAATGCCTTCTCCACTATTATGTAAGGTGGTGTGTTGCAAAGGTCCTGCGTTGATGTATGTATATGAGAATTCAAATTTGTTGAACTTTGACCCCAGCTGTGAGTGAGAGTGTTTCTGAATAGATCTACTCAAAAACAAATCGTCATCACATTGAGACCAAACTAAAAACATTCGCTTCTACTGTTAATCACCTAAAATTTTTAGCCTGTAGGTTTTTGCTAAACTAATTTCGCCTGGTAATCAGAACGGATCATTATACATTATAAAACTTGCAAATAGCTAGACACTAATACTAGGTATTTGCAAATTGCTATTTGCTAAGAAGTTAGCTGCCCGGACTCCCCCACTCCCGCAAAGTGACATGCATAGCGCAAGAGCCATGTTTTTATGCCATTACAGTAATATGTGAATATGACTAAATCATTATTTTCCACCCCTCAGCACAGATGACAGATACTGAAGTAAACATCATATAAATGTTACAATATAAAGTTCCATCTTACATTATCTTGGTCGTGCACACAAACCTTTGCTGAATTTTCCTAACACTGGCACTGCAATTTTTATGAAGGCTTCAGGCATAAACCACAGAATATCATTTAGTCCAAACTTGATATATTTGATTTGTCTTATATGCACGCATCATTCAATTAAAATGAACATGACATGCAGATTGTTTTGGGCGGTGTTACGCATTTACAGCTAAAACGTACATAATATAAGGTAAGTCAACAGCTGAACGAGCAAGGCAATCTTCCGTATCCATGGTTGGATTGATGGACATGATTGGATAGATGGACATTTTCTGCTTATGGAGGGTGACGAGTGCCCATAATTTACCAGTTTATTTATACCCTCCCCTTTAATGTGCTGTGAGGGCTCTCCACAGCTGCAAGTGAGCCTTAATGCAGAATGACATTCCATAGTGAAGTACACGTTAAAGGGATTTCATTTGGAAAAGGGCCATTATACAGTGCACACATATGAAAGTAGTGTTGTGTGACGCTGTTTGACATTTTGTGATTTATAAAAATTAGAAGCTTTTCTAGCAGTAGATGTTTCATAGTAGTCCGTCAACATACTGTAGAGCCCTAATGAACCGTACATGTTGAGACTCTCAGTCGAAGCTAATCTGACTTGTTCGATAAGAGCGTTCAGCACACATGTGCCACGTATTTTAATGTCACAAGTTGAAACACAACTCACAAACTTTCTCACTGGACATGACAGCCTTTCTAGTGTTCCACACTTCCACACATCAAGAAGATTTGTCATTAAAATATTGGAATCTTACAATTCAGCATCTCCTATTCCATTTGAGGATGATATTTGGAATAGTTGCCAGTGTCATGAGTCAGTTCCTAGATACAAAAGATCTATCCAATCTATGGAGGAGAAGAAAAAGTTGTCATCCATAGATATTTCATAAACACAACCCAGAGATAAATCAGCAAGGTTTAAGCAACTAAAATTCAAGAAGAGAACAAGAGAGAACCCATCCATGTCTGCGCCTTGTCAATATTTAGCAGCAACACACTAAACAGTTAGATTTTTAATGAGATGGTGATTATTCTTCATTAAACACAGCACTGTAGCCATTGGCTGTCCAGTGGTGCAGATACCAAACACCTGAACATAAGCTCCATGACGCTGCTGCCATCTGCAGGCAAAACCCTGCACAGCCACGACTCCAGGAGCCCTGAGGGCAAACAGATGGACTGAGGGAAGGCACAGAGGAAAAGAAACTCAGAAACTTCACAAACACACATCAGCTTTTAACTTTTATGACCAGGGAGGAAGAGGGGATATTAATGAAGTAGAAACACTATAAGTAACTAATGATGCATGGGTCTTCCAGCTGGGAGAGAAAAACAACAATAGCGCACTTTAATTTGAATACTAATGAATATTCATTAAAAGCTGTTCTTAAGATAAGAAAATATGGATTGAAAAATAATTATTTGTGTATGTATGTGTGAACAAATATGTGCATGTTTGTATGTAAGCCTCTAAGGGTCAGGTTGCCACCAGGTACACATAAAGGTAAACATAAATAAACGTAATAAAATATATACAAGTGTGTTAGCTTTAATAAGTAAGTGAAGCACTGAAAAAAATTACAGTGAAAGTGGTAATGTTTCCAGCAAGCAAAACTATCCATCTGCTGACATACACCTGACCTAATAGATCATGAATAAACATAAAAATTAAGCATTTAACACAGAGAAACACAAATCTGAAACAGCACTGATATCTACTGGTTCAGTCTTGGAGGTACAACTCCAACAGAACAACTTTCCTCTGATTTAAGTACCACTGCGCAGTTCTGGCTACAGATGCTTTTACCTACAATATTTATGCACATACTTTGGATGATAGAGAGGGGAAAAAAGGCCAGTAATTACATCTTGCACTCCATATTTAAACACAGTGTTCATGGCTGCCTAGTGCCTTTAAAATAGTTGGCTGTACCAAACAGTGTAGACCAGTAGAGGGCAGACACAGACCAGTAAAAGCACAGCTACTGTAGGTCTAAAAGAACATTGCACATAATTGTCCCTCATAGAAAGAAATCATCACTTTTTCATTCTACTTTTCATTTTTTGGGACTTATAATGCCCTGCAGGCAAACTAGATTCATAAGAAAGCAGCAAAATGCACATGAAATTATACATTCCAGTATTATACATTATACATTTCACCAATGCATTACCTCAACTCTGAATAAGTTAGGTTGAGGAAAGGTTGGCACCCACTCCAAATTAATATTTAAATATAATGATGTCTTGGTAATGACTTCAGACAACTCTTAGCAAAGCTATTGTTTGTACCAACTTTCCTTAGATTCATGTCAAGCGCAAGTTTACTGCTGTCCACTTATATATACAGTTATTTACCTCGCCTGCAGGAAATATAGCAACAGTGTAATTGAACCATTAGAAGATGGAGTTGGAGGGTAAATGCAGAGGTATTTACTGGCCTGTATCGGCCTACAGCCGAGCTTCTTCAGATTTAAGGATCAGAGTTCGGCTTTGCTCCTTGCTCTGGGCATCAGAGTGATCTGTCAATCTGTTCAGTGTTGTGATGGTGAGAAAAAAATGAAAGGTCACAAGAGGACATGGTGTGGTCAGGGATTTGTTCATAGTGTATACAGGAATACAGAAAGATATAGAAAATGAAGTAATGAGAATAAAAATTGTCGCACTTGTTGAAATTGATCTTTGGCTTCACTGTGGTACAGCTACAACAGAAACGAAACAATAAATATTAGACTCAAGTCACGACTCGCTTCCACATTAAAGCCACGCACTCTTCTACTGGTCTTAGCTTCTATACCCTGTGGCAGCTCCTTACATATTCCTTTGGATAAAGCCAGAGATGAAGCTACTACTGTATGGAAAGATGAAGAAGCAAAGGGGACAGAACCAAGGGAGGCAAGACTGACAAATAAAACAGTGAGAGCTGAGCAGAGGAATGGATCACTGGGCCATGAGGTCTACAAATAACCCACAGGGGAGATTCTGCCAGGCACTAACCAGCAGCAAAGTCAGCCAAGCCTAACATTGGAAAAGAGGAGCGCCCAAATCACATGCTGCTACCTGCACCTCCTTGAAGGCATCAAACACTCTGCAAGTGACGAAAAGGTCTCTGATATTCCTTAAGTGCCTGTGTCGACGTGAACTCTTGCTATCACCTCGCCTTTGCTACATGTCGCTCCACTCCTGTTGTACATGTTATCATCTAACACAGGTATTTCCTCTGAAGCCTGTGTCTCTTTCTCTCGCTGTCACACCCAACCTCTTGGCTGCTTGACTGCCCCTCCCCCCAC
>LKNJ01002843.1:0-22994 GCA_002120245.1 Maccullochella peelii | reverse complement strand
CTCTCTCTCTCTCTCTCTCTCTCTCTCTCTCTCTCTCTCTCTCTCTCTCTCTCCCTGCCTGTCTGAAGGCAGGCAGCAGGTGTTTTGTGACTTGAAGATCAGAGAGCGTTGGAGAGACGGAGCCCCTCTGAGCTAGGCTGCCTGTGTAGGAGGAGGAGAGAAAATCTACGCTTCCATTTTCAGAGTCTGTCTTGTCTCTTGCAAAAGGAGAGAGCGCTTATCCCACCCCCGGACCACAATCGCTCCAGTTCAATACCAGTGCGTGTGTCTTATCCATGTTACATGCTCATGTATGTCTCCAACAGGCGGAGTGAGGAGGCTTTTTATTAAGAAGCATGCGAGCTATACTTGCTGCTGAGTTGAGGTGTCACTAGGGAGAAAGGCGGTGTCGGTGCACACATACATGGACTAACATGGCAAACGAGGAGGAGAAGAGAGAGGGAGTGTGAGATAAAGCAAGAGAAATAGAAACTGTTTTTCATCAGGTCCATCCTGTGCATGAAATATGCAGATGTAACACGAAAATACAGTACAACTTTGCACTGATTAAATCAGACCTTTTTCAGGTAACCCAATTTCACAGCACCCCACTCTCTGACCTAAAACTAGTTTCAGTGATGCTGACTCAAACACTCCATTAACTCTCCTCGCTCTCTCTTTCATTCTGAGAGTAGTTTGTGAATTATACGTCATTAGTCTTCATGTAGCTGCAGTGATGATTCCTGTGTTAATGACAGGAACGTTCTTAACACCAGAACCACATCATGTGTAGACCACTTCTTATTCACTGTCCCTCTTTCTCTCTCACATGCTCACCTTTTCTCTATGGCCAGCCTGTAAGAGTACTACTGTAACTGGCCACTTTAAAGAGCATCCTCTATCTATGTATTCTAAATAGAAAACATTCATGGAAACGACATAGCGTCCAACTTCTGGGTGGATGGCTGTATGGAGTGCAACAATTATTTCTGTATGACATAATTCTCCCCCTGAAAATATCTTGCTTGACTTGCTTCTATGTTTGCTGTTTTTTTAGGAACACGCAGCTCATGGTTGTTACAAACCATATGCACCATGGTTTGTAAGGAAAAAAAGGAAAAAATGTGAAAATACTAAACGTGCTGGTTTCTGCCTCTTATGGAGTAGTAAAGTACTTTTGGACCGTTGGTCAGATGAATGTTTAATATATATATATATATATATATATTAATTAGACAAAATTAGTAATTACTCCATTGAAGAAATGTATCAACAAGGAAGGTCATTGTTGATTGCAGCCCTACTTCAGACTCAACAGTAGTCTGCCCACCAATCACCAATGTGTGACCAACTGGTCTAAAATATTGCATGATTGAAAGGGATTATGGAAAAGCATTTCCACTTTCCTTTCCAGTTACAGTTCCATGCATACATCTCACTGTCATCTCATTCAAAATAAATACATTTTTAAGTGTGCTTACCGACTTTGTCCATAAATATCTACTTCCATCATTGAATTCAAACCGTTCCTAAATCGTCATATTCCACAAGCTACCTTAACCCAAGCAGACACTGTATTTTTTTTTATCAATCTTGACCATAGTGTTAAGTCACACTACATGTTTTAATTTGCAATTTCTGCATGGCTAAAAAATGTACAACTTCTATGCTTACACTATACAGATCAATCGACCTGGTCCCAACGTGGGTACTCACACTGAACGAAAACCACAAAAAACCCTTGACAATTCTAATAAAGTTTTTTCAAACAAGAGAACAACGTCCTCAAAAAAGTTCACAAAAAAAGAAAGAAGCATCACTTAATTCTGCTATGAGCTGCGGATGGCTGCAGGATGCAGACAATATGGTCCGTCTATTCTGCAGCAAAGTCCAGTTCTAGCACAGCACAGTCTACAGCAGACTACAGTAGCCAACATGTGTAAAATACTACCCCAATAATATTAGAATAAGCTCATTGTAGTTCATGACTGATCTTCTGACAGCAACCATGTGGTAAATCGGATGTGGAGCTGCACAAACTGCAGTTGAGAGAAATTTCTGACATACTTGAAACGCATCCCCCCAACTTAACATCAAACGTCAATCTGGCAGAAATCTGTTTCTTAAATTAGTTGATGACCAATTCAGGTTTACAATTACAGCTGCTATGCCCCCTGCTGGTGAGGACAAGGTTAATGTTGTTGTAAAAGTCACTGACTGCTGGAGTAAGCACAAAAGAGTTCAGGATGCTTAAGTTGACATGGACCACATATCTGTGGTTTTGGCAGGGAATGAGTTTGAGCCCTTTTTGGTGACAGGTTGGCTACTCCATCCACTCCGCCACCCTTAGTGCCCATGTATTTCATTTATGTGTTTCCCCTTCATTGCCAGCGTCTGTTCCCCTCATGGCTTCTCATGAGCCATTAACCGGGGGGGTCAGTCTGGTGTGTCTGATGAGTACAGCTGCTGGGTTAAACGACCTCATCTGTATCTAAATGATATAATCAGTCCTAATAGAACAGGGACAGATCAGTCCCATTGCTGTCAACCATCAGAGAACAAGAGGTCACCTTCACTATGATTTGGGCACAGTCCACCGGATTGGGAAACCTCAGAGAGACTCGCCTGAAGCTGTACAACTGTCTATATGTGAATGGGACTGTGTGTGTTTGTGGGTCTCAGCGTATCAGCTATGCATAAAGTGTCAAGAGTGTCGTTTTTCTTTCAACAAGCTTACAGCAACTTTTTGCACATGTTCTGTGCTACAGTGCAGAAATTTGAAGGCTGCCATAGACTCTGCTCAGAAAATGAAGGAGTGGATGGGAATTATTGATGGGAAGGCATTTGTGCCTTGCACCCTGAGGGCATAATTCATCAAAAAGTGTCAGTGCAAAGGCTATACAGGCATAAGAGCATGGTGAACCTGAGTCTAAGCAGGGTGTTTAGAGTGACTGCTCCAAGACAGACACAGCCCACATTAATTCCAAAACAGCCAGATATCCTGCCAGAATATCCTCGAGCAAGACCCAAACCTACACCTTCCCACTCACTGACAAAAACAACCAAACACCTAAAAGAAAATGAACAAAAAAAGTCAAATACCTCTCTCTTACCTCTCTTCTTATCCTTCTTTTTCTCTCCAACTTGACAGCTTCTCCATTTGCGCTCAACTTACATGTTTCATGAGACAAATTTGATCCTCACTAAGAGCACTAATAGCAGCTTTGATCCTGACAAGTGCAGCACTTACACTACACTACTATAATCACCAACTCTCCTAATGTAATCCCTCACTTCTCTTGACACCATCTCCAGCTTTCTTAAGGAGCTCTCTCCGTCTGTCTATCCAGCAGAGCTGGCGCTGAACTTTCCACCTTGCTCTCAACTCAATTTTCAGAGCTCAGTCTCCGGCGCTTGCTGGGCTTCTTAAGTGCATCCACTCTTGACTATTTCTGCTGAGTCGGTGTGTAGGCCTACATGTTTGTGCATGGGCCCAGGAGACACCTCTGTCTAATGACACTGGTATGATGGCGTGAGGGGTTAGAGCATCACAGCATCTAAAACAGAGATCCTGGGGAATGAAGCAATGGAAAATAGCTTTTCTCTATTTCTCACTCTCTCCTCTCTGTTTCTCTCACCATGTGGGCAGGGAGCCAGAGGTGAACCAGGGTGAACTACATCCCATTATAACAACACAGTGATGAAAGCCTAGACACTCAGCAGACTCTGCAGCATTTAGACAGACCTGACAATGTAAACACAAACGCACACTATACAGACAAACATCTTTCAGAGATAAAAAAAACAAAACAAAAAGAAAAGATGTTAGAGTTGTATTGATTTCTAGAGGACACTAAACTCGTTGCCTGTAAGTTTTCTCCTAACAAGCGTCTCATCTATCCTCCATTATTGTAAACACAACGGTTATGTAAGACACAGAGGACAGCGAGTACGTGCGTGTGTGTGGGAGTGCATCCTAATGTGAGAATTTGTGTACAGTACGTGTTCTTGCATGAGTGTGTACTTGCATGTGTGTTTGCGTAAATGAAGAGTAACTCCATTGAAAGGGGCCCGACTTGGCTGAATTCACACAATCACCTAAAGGCTCATGGGAAATCAGTGGGCGGACAGGTATGGATCGGTGACAGGAGGAGGAGGTGGAGGGCGGCAAATAGGTTGGATTGGGTTCACTCTCAAACACACTTTAACGCTCTCCTTCTCTCGGTGTCTCTCTTAGGGATTCTTTCTCTTGTTCTCTTCAAAATAACTCTACCTCTTCTGAGTGGTTAACTTTGTTTGAGAGGTGCACGTTCGACAGTTATACGTCTCTTTAAACACCTAAACTCATCATTGTCTGTACAGACTGTGGGTAGCGAACAATAACACCAATTTACCGCTACTGGGATAACAGTGATAGCAAAGTTTTAACACAGTGTTTAGGAAGAACTAATAAAGAAAGTTTTCTCAATTCTCAATCCAAGTTTGTAAGAAGTTTGAAAAAAAGAACATAAAATGTTAACTTTTTTATGTGTAGAATTACTGTATCAGATGTTTGGAGCAAATTTGAATATTGTGATGGTGCTGCTTATAAGGATGCCTTTGGCCACTTTAAGAGGAGAAGGCACCAGTGCACCTGTAAATCAGTATTTAAGTGTTCATTAGATCAGTGCTCAAGTTTAATTAACTAATTTATTCCCTAACATTTCACTGCTATGTGATTTTATAATTTTTACCCACTTGATCAACACACTATGACTGTGATTACTATCACACAAATGGTCTGTCTTTTCTAATGTTTTTAGTGGGGGAAAAAAAAGAAAAAGTGTGGCAGGGAATTTAACCAGGGTTTATTTCCTGGCTAATGTCAGGGACACAGACCAAATGATCAGCCAGGATACCCACTTCAACGTAAGCAGCCATTTTCTGAATGCATTATCACACTGGTGACACCCTGAGCTGTAAGAAAACATAAAAAGAGCAGCTCGATTCCAAAAATACAAAGAAGAGAAGCAGAGCTCCCTTTCATCAGTCTCTGTAAAGCATCACATACACAGGCTTGTCACAAAGACAAAGAAACAAACAAACATAAAACAACTCTATAAGGGTCTCATCAAACCGTGCAGGAGGTAATGAAAAATGTGTGCTCGTATGTGCGCGTGCCTGTGTCTACATGTTTCATTCAACCACCACAATGACTCCCACTATTGCTCTCACGTCTTCTTTTTCCTTCTGTCCTCCTCTGCTATACGGGTGGACAAAATAACGGCAACAGGATAAAATACACCCTCTGTGTCTTTTTGTGACCACTGTTCCCTATTATCAATGCAGTTTTCTTGTGTGTAGCACATGTATCTGTTACAGACGCTGCAAATTGTGTTTTGTGGAAATGAAAAACTGAGAATTATGACAACAATTCAGGCAGTTGCATTTTAACCGGTTTGTACGGTTCTCTTAAGTTTCCTTGAAAAGTCAGTCCTAAAAATGGTGATTATCAGACTATGGTTTTCAAATTAGTGTGACACACACAATTGTGATTTACAGTATCAATCACAGCAAAATAATGTAATGCTGCAAGGGGATAAAGTGACAATTATGCATTGCAAAGCAGAACACAGGTCATAATTAGACACAATCATTGACTAAAGTGACATTAACAATGTGGCTTAACAATTCAACAATTCAAAGATTTTGAGTTTGACAAAATCACTTTATTAATTTAATTTTTATTAATTGCTGCAGGCATATGTACTGTTTTACAGTATATTGTATTGTAAGGTTTTTCTGTATTCTCCTATTCTCCTTTTCTGTCAGCACTGCCTTATACCTCCTTTCTGCATTACTCTTCCACTGTTTTCTTTTGAAATATATACCGTGTGTTCCTCTCTCCTGCTGCACAGCCTTCTCCTTTTATTCTGCACGGGTGGCAGAGAAGAGGAAGCAGGACGAGGTGAGGCATGCAGGGCAGCAGCGGAGAAAAAGAACCTCTCAAGGCTTCACAACTTTCCTTTATTTATAATATATAGTGTGGCTGATATTAAATGCAGCCGTGCTGCCCCTTGTTCCCAATTCACTAAGTCGCCAGGCATCACTGTGAAGCACTCCTCTGCAGAACCATTTCTATTCTAAAACTCTTCAAAAAGTACTTTTTCCTGTGAAAAGGCTGGGCTTTAACCCTGCAGCTCTAAAAGGATGCTTTCGGGTTTTCCTCTCTTATGTTCATTTATCCATCCCCCTCTTATCGACCCATCACTGCCAACCAATTTTGTCTATTACACCCACTATCTCTGACTCAATCTTTTCTCTCCCACCCTTTTTCCTTTGGTTTCTTAAGGCTCAACGCACAGTTTAGAGGGATAGACAAGGACAAGGGAAGACGGACTCAAAAAGGCAACGGTGGAAAAAAGTTAGAGAGAGAGACAGAGGGGTGTCTAATGAAGAGTAGGCACAGAGTAAAACAGAGACGAGGATTCACAAAGAGCTGCAAAGATGAATGATGTAGTGAATTACATGGACAATTTGAGCACACGGTCTTAAATACTTCAACACATACAAATACTCGCTGCCTGTTTCTCTCTGCAAAAAAAGGTAGTCACAATTATACATACTGTACCAGATCAGGAAAACTCATTCTTCTGATTCATGAACAAAGAGTGAGGGCCAGGAGGTGGTGAGAAAAACCCACTCATGCACGCACACACACACACACAAACATCGTCAGAGGATGTCTGAGAGTTTTATATCATGTTTGATTTAACCAACCTCCGTATTAGCATAGATAGAGGACAGTTAGCTTTTCCTGTTTGCACATTGGCAGATTGCCTCGTGGAGAAAAAAAATATTCTGACAGTCTCCAAACAAGGATGGATAAGGAGAGCTGTCGCTGCAGGAGCAACTGCTATTTCTATAGTGCTGCAGAGGTGACATGTTTCCTGTAAGGGATGGCCAAGGACACAGCACCGAGTCACTTCATGATATATGACTACATATTGAGGAAACTAGATTTTCACCCAGGAATTGGTGGAAATGGTAGCAGTGATGAGGCTCAGAATGATGAAGACGATCATCACATTTGATAGAGGCCATGAAGACTTCGTAGTGAAGCAGACGCTTTAGACTGGACTATGAGAAGAAATACATTCACGGGTAAACAGCAGTATGATTATAAAATAGATGTGTGTCGGAATAGAGGAGGAAGCCTACTAACGTTGGTAATCCCCTGACTTTTACTCTGGTGCCCTCACAATGGGGTTGAGATCTGTTTTTTAGTCTTGTTTTTATTATCAATAAACCTGCCGATTATTTTACCAATTAATTGTTTTGTCCAAACAATTTCAGAAAATTGTGAAAATTGGCCATCACGATTTCCCAGAGCCCAAGTTGATGTCTTTGTCCAACCAGCAGTCTACAACCCAAAGATATTCAGTTTACTATCACATAAGACAAAGAAAAAAATGTAAATCCTCACAACTGAGAAGTTGAAAATGACTTAAACGATGAATCAAATAAAATTGGTGCCAATTCATTTTCTGTTGATCAATTAAGTGATTCATTGACTAATTGTTTCAGCTTCAGTAATTTATGTATATTCCTATATAGCTTTTAAAGGTTACTTAAGGACTAATCAGCTAATCAAAAGGAGGGTTCAAAGACTTGAGGTGTGTTAAATTTCCTCTACATATGTGTGTGCGGCAGCTTATCCACCCAGCAATTAGCTGGTGTTGAATGAAAGCCTTCTCTCCGTCATCTGGTTGGTGTGTGTGTGTGTGTGTGTGTGTGTGTGTGTGTGTGTGTGTGTTTGGGTGTGTGTGTGTGTGTGTGTGATTTAAGTACAACATCAGAAAGACCGAAATAGATGGCTTTTGCAGTCCAGAGTAATGGCACGCAACTCGGACACTGACCACATGTCTGATCCTGTCACTCATAAATCCTGAATGAAGTTTCTATTATTCCCTATATTTCTCAGGAGAGGTTAGTTCTATCCAAACAGGCATGCAATACACTCAAATCATAAACAAATACGCAGCACTGTGCGCTAACACACAAACTAGACGTAAAAATGAGTGGGAGAACGAGGACAAATGACAGCAGAGAGATGCTCAGGGAGTGAGGAGAGGATCCAGTACAGAGGGAATAAGTGTCATGCTTCTGACAGCGAGCATTACTGACTAAACAAATAATGTCGTCTTGTAGGGATTGACTCACTTCCATATGATACACACACACACACACACACACACAACGAGCCAATCAATTTCTACAAGTTTACCTATGGTTTTCCTATCACTGCTTTGAGCTTGAGGATGTAAAGTATAAGAGTCTAGAGAGGTTGTATTAATAACTTGAAGATTGAATAACAATGCTAAACCCATGTGAAAGACGTACACTATAGTTACACTATAATAAAAGAAACACTGCGATACTTGACAAGTACAGAGCACAGACATCACAAAAGCTCTTTGTATGCAGCATGCAGGTGTGCGGTTCTCTATTTGGGTGTCACAAAGACTATAATTTAAAAAGGCAGGAAAGAAAGAGCGTGACATTGTGTGTGACATTTGAGCACAAAGGCCATTCTGCCACCTACTGTACTTTGTGTGGGACAGAGTTTCTCAGACTTCGCCGTCTCGTTAGTTTGGAGATTAACTCCCCTTGGAGCAGCTTCCTGCACACTGACCGTATAGCAAAGCATACTGTAGTGTAGTATAGTGTAGGAGGAAATGGAGCTTCTACATGTGACAAAACACACCAGCTGTGTCTATCCATGTGCATGCATGTACAGTAGGCGTTCTCGAAGCCACTTATACATCCAGGTAATACGTGAAAGACTTAAGCCTGGCTCAGTGAGCTTGACGACATCATACTTTTAACTCACAGTATTATAGTAGCCTGTACACAGGTTAAACGTGAAGCATTGTTGAATTCAGTAAACATGTTTTTCCTGTAGCACATTTTATTTCCCATGGAAATTAAATGGGAAGAGACTTTGCTACCAATGAATAAGATTCAAAATGATTATAAATCATGTTTTCATGCAAACTCCACCGCCTGCTTGGACTGATTGTGGAGCAGATCCTGGCAAAGCGCTCTGCAGGAGGGAGTCTGAGTCTCAGCCCCAGTAGGGAGTCTTGAGTCATGGGGTGGTAGTGTTGGGTGCCGCACAGACGTGCAGCACAGAGAGTGAGGCACAGAGGTCATTTATGGCTTGTTGCCTCAGCTCAATGTCTCTATTTAACTTCAGCAAACTTCCAATAACAGAAATGCATATTATTTTTTAGAGATATCAGGAATTAAAAGTTTGAGCAATTTTTTTTCACTCATCATTAAACAGGTGCGTATCCTGATAATGAAGAATTAGCTAACGTGAAAATGCTTTAAACAGCTGATAAACCTGTAGCCAGCTCTATCTCTATCTATCAAACTTTTTATTAATTTCAATTAAATCGCCTCCAGGTGTTTTCATTTATACATCCCATTTTTCCCCTTAACTAACCCCAGACAGATTTCAGCTCTCAGATACCCCAGAGAACTGGAAGCCAGAGCCCAGCAGGTGTTCGATAACAAAGCTAACTTGCCTTCCAAGCTGTTGTCTGCAGCTGTATTGTCCTTTCTCAAGGGCTCAAAGTGGGTACTGCTCTTCTGTCATGTTGGTTTTCTGTCTGATTGAGTTTGCTGTTCAGACGGGCATTAAGAATATGATGAACTGGGTCACACACTTCAACCCTGCTGAAATCAAAGCCCAGGTGACTGCGTGCCATGCATATAGGTACATATGTCTGTGTTTGTTTAGGCACCGACTGTCTGCCTGTTAGTGAGGGGCTGCTGTCCTGTTGTTTATATTGCTCCCTCACTCGTCACACAAGGTTAATTGTTGAGATGACCTTTATCTAAGCAAACACCTCAGAGACATTACAAGCCTGGCAACACCCTCAGTATGGAGAGCACGTAAATACACACACAGAGTATGTGTGTGTTTGTTTAGAGAAATGACAGCGTCCTAATCTCAGAGTTTGTTATGGAGCCATGAAACAGTCCAAGAGATGAAATTAGATTGTGTGACATGTCAGCCAGTCAAAGTATTAAACACTGCTGGATTTTTTGCCAGCTTATGTGTGTTGTTTTTCTCTCTTAATATAAGGCTGCATAAAGCCATTATTAAAGAAAGCATTAACCCCATGTATCCATATCTGCACGTCAAAGAAATAACCTGAATAATAAAACAAAAGATAATCACTTGATATCCAAAAGTTAAAAAAAAACCTTCACACACACACACACACACACACACACACACACACACACACACACACACACACACACACACAGTCCAGTTGGTTTTAGGAGGAATATAACAAGCTGGGACAGTTCAACCATTTGAAAGTGTGTTCAACAACACAGAACAACACAGTCCCCACCTGTGGCAATGCAGAGAAACAGAGGGAATGAATTCTGTTTATTAAATAGAGATTTCAGTGGATTGGAACGGCTGCCTCTGGTGTTCGGGTAATTTGAAAGTGACGTGGAGAGCAACATAAACAAAGGCATTATTGTCAGCTACACCACCACCACTACCTGTTAAGACCTCAGTATTATTAGAAAAGGCCAGAGTACAGCGAAAGTGATAAGAAACTGTCAGAGGTTGGCGTGGGCTTAATTAGGCAGGTCTGGGCAAGCGTGTCTGAAAAAAATCTTGAGAGACAGTCCAATTACTAACTTCGGTTGAGGCAAAAAGTTGGCCTCTTTTTTTAAAGCAATCTGTTCCATCCTGCTGAACACACTGAAGCTAAAAATTAAAGTTACATTAAGCAATTTTTGGCTTCTAGGTGGCAGTATAAAACCCCAAAAAGCTGGTGGACACAAAACCCTCACACAATACATTCGGCAACTATGGAGCAATATTGACTGGTCTTTTAGCTGTGTTTAAAGCTCTGTGAAGCACTTTGGTGTGTCAATGTTTGGCAGCTGTTTTCAGTGTATGCTACCTGCCCAGCACCAAGCAGCAGACAGACAAAGTTAGCCACTAGCTGGTGGACATGCAGCATTTAGCAGCTAAAGAAGCTATTTCTCTCAGGAGTTGGAGACCAAAAAAAGGGCTTGAAGAAGACTGAATATTGGATTTATATTCGCCAACACAACACCAAATGAATGATACTCAACTTTATAAGGGGATAATATATCAATGTTGGGTTTACAAATTGTTGTGCTGCCCCCTCGTGACAAAAATATCAATTAATGCAGGTTTAAATATCTGGGTTCGTAGATTGCTAGATGTTTGACTTCTTTCACCAGGTACAGCTCATTACCAAACTTGCTCTCTGCAATTCAGAGCTGAGAGGGTAGCATACATAGGTTTATCAGAGCTTTTCAGCTAAAAACAGCTGTCTGCTAGAGCGACCACTTTCATTTTGCATGCAGTCATATGATTGAAGTCATGTGATTCAATGGTAGTATATATCCAGAATCCAGGAACCATGTTGGTTCTGGCAGAGCATGCACACGTCACACACAATATCACCTTATGGACATCAGCTGACTTTTATATTTACAAACACATTCAAATAAGTCACAAGTGAAGTTCATGAAGCCTATGAGGTGGTCATTATACAACCACTGCTGCGGTTGCAAAATGACCACAGTAGTCTTTAGGAGAGAAGTAAGATAAGATAATTAGCTCATATATACAGGGGGCAACCCTCCGGCAGTTTAGGTACCTCACACACACACACACACACACACACACACACACACACACACACACACACACACACACACACACACACAGGGTTATACACATAGACAGACAAAGATACAAAGACATACTGTACAGGTGGTTCATTAAGGTGGGTAAGTGAGTGAGGAGAATGGGGGAATAGAGAGTGGCTGTAGTCATTAACAGCCACAGGCAGGTGGCATTAAAGACATTAGGAAACAGAGCATCTAATGACAGTGTAAAGGGGAAAGAGCCAGCTGAAAGGAGGAGACAATATTTTCTCTTCAATAATATTATTTTGCCTCCAAGGTCCACACAACTTGCAGCCATGAAATTTGGATGAGCTCCATGAGTGTGTGTAAGTGTCACTGTTTGTGTGTCTTTGTGTGCCCGCATGCGTGCTATAATTGTTTATTCGGGTGTGTGAAGCATGCCAAATCATTGTCCCCCTCTCTATCAGTGTGGGGAAAGCTGAGGGAAGGAGAGACCCCTAGATCCCCAATCCGAACCCCAGCTGGCAGAAGGCGATAAGACACACAGGCTCCCCCATCAGGATGCAGCTGAATAGGAGCAGAGGAGGATAAGATGAGTAGGGAGGAGAGGGGGAGAGGAGAACGGCAGGAAAATGTCACAGTTTTATAAGACCTACGCAGGGACGGTGCACACATGTGTGCATGTGGGCGTGTGTTTGAAATCCTACTTTCATATTGGGCCATTAACCAGCCTTATTTTCCATCTGTCTATAACTTTTTCAAAGTGCTATACTCAAAATGCCAAACTTCAACAAGGTCAGAAAGACACAGACACGAGGACAGAAGAAAAAATAGTTTGGCAAGAAAAATCCCCCCATTTGTAAGTTTGACAATTCAAGTATGACTCACACCTAGAGGGAGTCGATAACGAGAACTGGCCTATTATGTACTGAACAGCGCATCGCAAGAAAAACAGCTTTGGCTGCAAAAGGTAGTGAGAAAGTACAATGCATAAAGTTCATTTGAAGTTCAGCTTGGCAGTCTGACAGAAATTTCCACCAAAGTGAAAACTCTACTCGCTTCATTTGTTTCATATAAATTTCCCCCATGCAAGTGGTTATTAAAGCTGTGACGGATGTGCATGCATTATCGCTGTCAAACAACCATCTTAAAAGGTGATTTCAAGTGTGTGTGTTTTCAGGATGACAAAGGTGAACTCTTTGGCTGAGTAGAGAGGAGAGGATGATGTTGAAGACACATGGTATTAAAGAAATCTTTCGACAGTGACCCTAAAAAATAACCAGCAAAAATGTGCTCCGTTCAAGTGCATGTGTTTGTGTGTGCGTACAACCCCGTATCTGTGACTGCACTAGAGCATTTCACTTCCATCCATAATACAATGTGAAAAGTGCTCCCACTTGAGTGAGTTGAGTGGAAACCTATACTTTGACACTCTGACACAGCAGCTGTCTTCTTGTGACAGAAAACAGTCTTTGTTGTGCTGGCTGAGGGCGAGGGGCTGATACAGGAGGTGAGGAGGAGAACAGAGGCGAGGGGATTATTGTCATAGCTTTCCTGTCATCGCTGCCACAATGCATGTCGCAAATTCAGGAGAGAAGAGAGGGATGTTAGAGGAGAAGGGAGGGTGAGGGGAAGAGGATTACTTCTGGGCCAAGACGGCCTGCACCTTGACTAACAAATGAGAGACAAAAAGGTGTCATCAGCATTACAGAGACAGCCCCTCAAATCCTTAAGACACATCCAAGACAGCGCACTGACCAGCATTTCTCTGTTCCTCTGTGTCCTTCTCTACCTTCTCAATCTTTCTCTCACGCACACCATTAGGACAGTAGGAGCAGCTGCCAAAACCTTTCATCACTTTCCTGCTGTACACACACACACACACCCACACACTGTGTGGCAATTTATGAGATCCTGCCTTTCATTGCTAAGGTGTTTTTGCATTTTCCAAAGACTGCTTCACATTAATAATAAATTTGTTTGCTAGGTCAACCATGGTGACTATCACTGCTCAGGCTAACTACCCAATTTTTCTATTGTATTTATTACCAAAAAAATTGATGTTTTATTCATATGAAAAGGTCACAAATTATTGTGGTAAATAATTTCCTATACTAATTCTCAAATTGTGCTACAATACAACAGTAAGGCTACACTTACAGTATGTATACATGATTACTGATAAGTAATAAGTGATGACATGCACTGTGGAGAGAGAACAGCATCATGCATAATCAATAATCAGCAGTGGGAGCAGTGCCTATCAACAGGCTTGGTTACAGCTCTTCTTATTTCAAAGTTTGAGCCATTAAAAAAAAACACAAAGTACCAATCATTGCTTATTAGAGCAGAGCAGTAGCTCAGTCCTCATTGTTCCATTCTATCTTTAGACTGCCTGTCTAACTCAAAGCTAAGTGAAAAGCACAGCAGAGGATTGTTTAAGGAGCTGGTAAGAAACGGAGACATAGAGGGACCAATTCATCTCTGCCGCTGTAAAAGGCACAGCAAAGCAGGAGTTGGGAAAGAGGAACACACACCTGTCTGTTTTTCTCTCTTCGTCTCTGTTGAAGGCATACCACACACACACACAATCTGTCACAGGCTTTCCTTATAGTGTGTTTCCCTCTGTCACTGCCTCCTTTAAAACACAAAGGAAAGCAGGAGATGGAGAACCGAGGAACAAGAAGGTGCACAGTTTCCCTACAGGTGTAACACGGTCTCTGTCACTGACTCAAGGGCACAAACACACACACACACACACACACACACATAATAACACATGCAGTCATTCCTGACACTGAAAGTGCCTGCACACATTGATACTATTCATATCTAATGTAAGCTCCCCATAAAGATTTTATATAAAGCATTCCTTCAAGGACCAAAGTGGTGGGACTAAGGTTGGGAGTAAAACACATCTGGCACTGACTCCTGTTGTGTCCTCATCACACAGTCCACCCAAAAACCCAGAGACACTTCACTGCTTACCACACACGGTCTATATTTGGGCAACTAGTATATTAGCAGCTGCCTAAGTAGATTTCGACCCACTTTAACATTGGCAGAGGTTCATAAAGACTGCAAGCTAATGTTAGTCAGCCCAAAGGGAGGCCACATTTGTTACTGTGATGGAAACAAGTTGGAAGAAGCAAGAACAGTTAAAAGAAAAGAACTGACACTACTACCAATAAAATGTAATATTCCCAAATATCCCTGTACCAGGGTTAATCACTCAGTAGTAGCCTAAGCATATCGGCAGAGGCTGACATGCTGAAGTACTTCAACATCATGACATGTTATCATCAGACATAGTCTGTATGCAAGTTAGCAGACTTGACACGATTACATCATCAGTTTGTTGACAGCAAACCGGTCGAAGTCAACAAGTGTATGTGATGCTACCGGTGTGTTGCACATGATGACATCAGACCATGAAGTTCAGCCATTTTTTTCTCTATTTTTTGCATTTTGTGTATTATTAAAAAAATCTAATTTACTCAGAAGGACTTAGGAACACCTGTACAATTTCATGCAATAACCAACCCCATGTCCTCCTTTCAGCCTTGGTAATACTGTGTTTCATTCAAGGACAAAATGATAGAGGTGCTAAAAATATTTCCCATAAGCATTACGCTGACATAAAGCCAGACTAAGAGGCAGGCAAGTGGTGACAGAGGTTCTTTTCTAGCTGCTTGGAGGTGCTGACAGAGAGCAGCTGTGGTATTATAGTTCTGAATCAACAGATCAACAGGCATCAGTCTCACCTCCAGTGTGTGTGCATGTGTCTGCCCTGTGTGTGTCTGCTGTGTCTCCATTAACTGATAGCTGGGACCTCTACTACTCACTTAATGGATGCTCCATTAGTCCATAAAACTTTGATTTGGTTTCAAAGCTTGGAAAGCCTGTTAAATAATAAAAAACAGAAGATACAAGACCAGATGATATCGGTGCCTGCCAAGTCTGAAGTTATTTCATTTTCGTCAAAGAATTTACCTCCAGAGTCGTATCTGAGCTTATGAAATTGCAGTTGCCCAATAGTCTATGTGTGTTTTGTGTGGTGGTGTGTGTTTTTGTCTGCCTGCTTGCCCTTATCACATTTAACTGCATGTTAGATTGGTTTTTTTTTGGAAGTCTTTGATATAAATGGGGGAGGTTCACAGAAAAAAAGATCTAATGCCAGACGACTAGACTGTTTTTTTGACAGTTTTTTTTTTTTACCACAATCACTATCACAGAAAGAGACAACTGAGAGGGCCTCTAGAGATGACTTCTGTTGTCCTCTCTCTCATAAACACAAACACACACATAAAACATGAATCTCTGATCTGCTTCACACTAAGTTCAAAAGTTTTGTTAGCATATGCCCATGAATTACAAATTAATCACACATTCAAAAGGGGATTTGACTAAGCCAATGTTTCTCAATGTACTGTAATAATTCAGTTATTCACATTAATGTACTGTACCATCACCACACACACACACACTGTAGAGGTTATTCAGCAAACATGACAATTATTATCAGAGGTTGTGTCAAAATATGCAAAATATATTTTGATTGGCTGTATAGAAATAAGGTCTCCAACTACGTAGATGGATACCAGAACAATATTCCATTGACTTAATGCAAAACAGGAGGTGCCATCATGACACCAAGAAATATGAATATATAAATGTATCCCTTTTAGTTTCAGTTTTTTCAGTGATTAAAAGAGCAGATATGTATGCTGTAGCAGACCAAAATTAATTTCAGTTGAATGTAGCATTGGACACAATGTGTGGACATTTAGTTTATAGTCGGACAGATACTAGATTTTTTAGGCCAATTGATTGACACCAATATTTGAGAGTTTAAAAACAATCTGATTAGGAAATATTGGCCGATACTTGTTTATGTAAAAAAAAAAATACATTAACAAATATTTTTATAAGGATCCTTTAAATGTATTTTTAATTGTGACACAATATGTACTTAGCGGAACATTTTACAGTTGAAAAATAAACTAAATGACACACATTACCCCCAACATACAGCATTTTTGGCCTTTCTGTACTGCTGTTTCTTGTTATGTGTTGGCCGATACCAATTTATCTGCAATAAGATAATATCAACAGGTTTTGGAAGATCTTAAAAAAATAAATGTTTTCATTCAAGAAACCTAAAATTAAGAAACGGTAGAAAACAGAAACTATTTGCTTTCATAAAAATGTGTAAAAAATACTGCACAGAGTGTGTATGTGTGTGTGTTTGTGCTCACGATAATGTGAGAGTGTATGTTAATCATGCCGTTTCCTCTGTGGGTGGTCATTGCAAGCTTACTTTTTCAGGCCTGAGAACACCTGCTGTTTCCTTGTCAACTCAAATTTAGGACAGTTTAAACACGCAACAAGGACAAAATATGATATTTTTAACTTTTTTCCTGTTAACAGAAAACACAACACAAACAGCAGCCTGGTAATTACTGGTGTCTTGCATAGCAATACTTCAAGCAGGCTGGCTTCACAAACAACTTGATGATGCAAACAACTACAACAATTCCCAAAGTGTAAATGAATGCAGGGAGGCAGGGCTAGATGCTAAGAGGACATGAATAATTAAGAGAAATTTAAAAATAATTTAAAAAATAGGAGTGAACATATGTGTATGTAAAACCATATTAACATGTAATCTTAGTGCTATTAGTCTGTCATATTGTCATTCTTCACTATTAACAGACTGAAATGTTAAAAATTCATAACTTTGGAATGATAATAAAGGGCAGCTTGTTGCATTAGAAATGATTTACCCTAGAAGTACCCCAGATGGCCTGTCTGTACTGTATATGTCACTTTATAGCACAAGGGTAACATGTTTTCTTCCATTATTTTTCTTAAGTTATTTTCTCTTATGTTCTTCAAGACTGAATCATCTCTTGCAGACAACATCTGACAGGCAGAAGGATGTCTGTGTTTTGCTTCTTTAACTGTACAACCTTAATCTGAGTTCACCCTGCCACCCTCACTGAACCGAAGGGCTAATATGAATAATCTCGCATAGTGACAAACAACCCCTACACATACACATTATTTTCCATTACAGTGCCCAGTGCACTCACTTGTGCCCACCCAGGCATGAGAGCTGGAACTGAAACTATTAATCTTACATCCACTTTAATGACCTTATCCACCTCTGAGGAGGATAGGAGAGGAGAGGGTTATGTAGGAAAACATCATTACTGATACTGCCTCTTGTTCATAAAAGAATGGCATACACAGGGAATAAGAAAAACCTAGAAGGAGAGATGAAGGAGGGTGAAAAGTGAAGGTGAGAGAAGAGGTGAGAAGAATCTGCAATAGACCACTGTCTTTCTCTTGTCAAATTCTAATGACTCCCTAATGTCAAGATCTATTCAGGAATATGAATGAGTTAGTACTGTACTCAGACACTCCCACAAACACACACACACACACACACACACACACACACACACACAACAACCAAGATGTTTCCCTGTACAGCTCACAGATTGCCTGACCTCTAAATGCAACTACTGCCACCACACACAACACAAAACAGCTAAACCTTGAGTTGTGTCACAATTCGGATACTTTCGTTAGTACACTTACATGCAGTACACTGTGTACACTATGTACTTACTTGTGTAGTGTGTTAATTTTGACAGGGCAGTGTTGTTTCAAATCGAACACGGCCGTTGTGCACTTACCGGAAATGACGACATCTGACCACTTCTTCTTCTTCTTCTTTTTAATGGCGAATTGCAACTGCGCGGAGCATTGTCGCCAACATTTTATCGTGCTTTTACTTTTAGCTGTAACAATCGCAACCGCTGCCGCCATTTTCATACATTGTTGGTCCCTCGCCTTCTGCTACGTAGCCAAGATGGCGAACATTGAGGGTGAGAAGTGTGCAGCATTCCACACTCAAATGTTTAACCGTTATGAGTACACCATCCGGGTACTCACAGTGCACTGCATTTTGCCGTACTTGTCAGTGTGAACGCACTTATGCACCTAAAATAGCAAGAGTAAGTACAGAAGTACGCATTGAGACACAGCATCGGATGTGATGGGTTGGTGTTCGATAGCATTTTATCAAATCTTAATCCAGTATCGATTTGATTCAAACCTTGCCTATTGAATCAGAATCCTTTCAAATCCTTTATTGATTCCACTTAGGTTCACTTTTCAATATTTGTAAGATGTGTAATGACCTTTTGTTGGCTGAGAAGGCAGAAACACTGCAGTTTTTAGTGGTAGCCTAATTGACATTCACAACCTGCAGCTACAACATAAAAAGTAGATGATCAGCACAAGATATTATATTTGAATTTGAATATGTATCTGACAAATTAAAATAATAGATGTACTTATGTACTTCCACAGGCTACTCACTCCAAATACTAGGAGGTCACAATTCACAGCTATTAAGTTATTAAGTTGACAAGCTTAATTAATTGATATGGCATAGATAAAAGAAATTCCAGCTAATGAAAATGAAGTGCCATGATCAGTAACATCGTTTCACCAGAAAAGACTCATCATTCTGTTTTCTTGTTCTCTTGTTTAACTGCAAAAACACACAGTCCACTGTAGATGTTTCCTTCTATGCAGCCCTGGCTAAAAATAAAAAGCCTGCCTACCTGAATGATTTGTACATTACTCTTTTCCTAAACAAAACTGAGCAGAGATAAAAGATTCAATAGGAGATTTGTTAGCCTCTGAACCTACTGACTCCAGGTATTTTATCAACCTGCAACAGGATTCAAAACAGACCTGGCTATTGGAACCCAATTCTACTCATCTTACAGGTTACTGTCGTAGCTATTACGCCATTACTTCTAAAAGGAATGTGAATTTCACCATCACAGCCTTGACAGTTAAATACATAAATATTGCACCATGAAGCCATAGGATTTATAACAGGGATCAAACAGTGATTAGAGAGGCAGATGAGGAGTAAGGAGCCAAGGAGAGAAGGAAGGAAAGGAGGGATGGACGGGCTTGAGATCCACAGACTTCCTACACACACACACACATACTCATACATATCACATTATGCCCACAGATACACACTACAGTAAATAAGAATATGATTGGCATGTTAAAGCAGCGTGAGAACTTTCCAGGCATATTAACGCACATAAAAATGAAACTTTAATTAACTGCTTCAATCCCCAAACGGTGCTCATCCTGCTCAGTGAGTCAGAAGCACCATTATACACCGTCAGTAATGTCTCCTTTGATGCCAAAATCCAGCAGAGCCTCTCTCAGTCATGAACACGCAGGAAGGAAACAACAGGCCCATATTTCAGCGCATGAATTTTATACTGGTCTCATTAATAATCGTTACCCCTCTTAATGATTTTCTCTGAGTGTGCACCAGAACGTGCGGTGCCGCGTCTCTAAACTCACCCTCATTAGAAGCAAACATCTTGTGGTCGTGAAAAAAAGAGATGGCGACCAAAAAAACAACCTTCTGACAGATGCTACTCTATGACTTTGTTCAAGTACACTTTTCATTACACTTTTATAATTGCATTAATATTAGTTTTACTGCTGAGTAAGCTGTGGATGTATGAGTCACAGTTCAATATCACGCTTGGTTATGCATGGAAAACATTTTACAAATACAGAGAAAGCATTTTCAGTCAGCGTTCATTTTTTATGTGCTTCATAAATACAAAAGTAACTAATTCCCTCAGAGTTCATCCTATTGTGTGTTTTCATCTCTACCTGTCCACCTTAAGCTTCTGAAATTGACCTGAAATGCCAGGAAAAAATATAATTACCGGAATCTGGCTGACTTCAGCTTTTCTCCAGGGGAGGGATAAAGACCAAGTTGTGAGGAAGTGTCCCTTCTGACAACCTGGACCCAGCAGGTCACAAAGGACAGTCCTGCACTGTGTGAGAAATTTGGTGGCCACAACTCAATAATGTGTTATGCAAAACTGACCCTGGATCTGCCATTATTGATCTATTCACATCTCATCTGAGATTTGAGTGACACACCATCTATAATATGTAGGCTATATTGGATGTATATTGTGTCACCTGTTTCACTCTCTATACTATACTGCCTCCCTCTCTCTTTCCCAATGCTTCCCCTCTCTCTACTCTATATACAACATTAGGTTCGGGTCCACCTTTGATGGTAATGTCAGTGGCTGTTCCAGGTCGGTAACGATCCCATTGCTGTCATGGCTGTCACGCCACCAATCAATCAAACCTGCCTGTGTGTGAGTTTGTGTGTGTGTATGTGTGTGTGCGTGTTGATTAGTAGACTTCATTAACTCTTATGAAATTCTGGTACCAGGCCATGGTACCTGGGGAGAAGCACTTATGGAATGTCAGGTTGCTGTGTGAGTAATCGGTTTACCAGTGCCAGAGGGAGATAGCGGGGGGAAAATAGGATTTTCAAGCCCCACAGCCAACAAGCAAACACCCAGAGTGAGCAGTGTGCAATGAAGATGATTAAAGCAAATGGATTTTCAAGTACAAAAATATGTTGTTGGAGTTCTAAAGTCTGCGCCTTTAGAATTTACAAGTGTGTAGTTTGCCGTGGATGTCTGAGAGGAAGTACAGGCTGGTTCAACAGTCAAGTCAGGACACAGCTTTGTGAAGCTGAGCGCAAAATTCCCAGCTCAGCATTTCAACGTTTCTCAATAACCTTCTCTCACACAATTGCACCTTATATTACCATATCGTAGCCTCCAAAATGCAACTGGTACTGTTTCCTTCTACCTTGTCACACTGTGCATATTTAGCTGGTGGATTATTTGGCTGACTTCAGCATCTCTCCTGGGGGCGATAAAGACCAAGCTGTCAGGAAGTGTCCCCTCTGACAACCTGGCCCCAGGCTGACAGAGGAGCAATGATGAAGGCAGCCATTTTGGGGGCAGAGCAAGGGAAGCTAGGCCTGCCAGCGAGCTAATGATGCTGGACAATATCATGTTGTCAGAGAGACATTTTGTAAAAACAGCTGGTTTAACAATTTCTTTCTCTGCTCAGATGACACACAAGGCACTAAGATTCTTCAAAATTCAAATTGGATTCTCTCCATCTGGGATGTCGTCTACATTTTTGGGGGTTGTCTTGTCATCCAGGATTTTTGAGTGGGTAAGTATTTGACTAAACTTCAAAATCATAAGTAAAAGCTGACACAAGTTGGTTTACCATGAAACCTCAATCTGTCCCTCAAATCACAACAGAATAAATCAATCAATCAAAATTTATTCATATAGCACCTTTCAAACAAATCAAATGCAATTCAAAGTGATTTACAAGCGACTGACAAAACATAGGATTTTAAAAGTGGATTTAGAGACTAATGCACACCAAAACAACCAAAAAAAGCATAAAAGATAATAGAAGCAATAAAATTAGTTTAAGGACTTCAGTACCTACAGTCCAGCTTAAACTCTCCTGACTGTTTAGGACCATATGGCAGGGAGACACTAACACTTTTCATCACTACGGACCAGAAACAACAGACGACATCCTCCATTAAACCTGGCTTGATTGGGCTATCAGTCAGACACTGTGTGCATTGGGAGACGTTGAGTTTATTCAGACTGATAGGCTAACTTACAGACATTGACCAGGCTTTGCCCACTGGGCTTTCTTCTCCGACTGTTTCATACCTGTGCACGCACATATGTGTGTGTATGTATGCATCTGTGTTTGTATATATGTGTGTTAGTGTGGAAGTGCACTGTGTGTATGTGAGTGTGTGTGTGTGTGTGTGTTTATGCCTGTATGTGTGTTGTGCATGAGAGATTTTGCTTTTGACGAGACCCCAGGCTTTCTCTAATCACCTCCACATCTCTCCTTATCACTCTCTGCTGTGCTGTCAATCACACTGAAGTTGCTACAGAAGAACCTTCAGTGAATAGAGTAAATGTCCTCAGCAGGCTTGTTCACAACGAAATTACAGTCACTTATTGTCTGCTTGTTTGTGCCATCACTAATGTTCTCTCTCTCTCACACACACATAAGAGGAAGGGTAACATATTCTTTGAATTATACTGTACATACACAGCATCGCCTGTACAAATTAGATTTTTCACACATGCATTAAAGGGAAAGGGGAAAGATGGCACCCCCACACTCCTCCAGACATCTGCCCGATGGCAGTCACGCATGCCCTTCAGATATCCTCTACACATATGTTTACAGCTTCACACACACACACACACACACAACACATGCACACCTGCAGTGATCCCCTATCTTCAGTCCAAGATGTGAAAGATGATAAACTCTGATGACAAAGTGTATACAGTGGGGCAAAAAAGTATTTAGTCAGCCACCAATTG